>JAMPIV010007446.1:215000-313028 GCA_024509875.1 Oreohelix idahoensis | reverse complement strand
ATAAATATTTTACAAGTTTTCCAATTATAGTAACAAAAAAATTATATCAGCTGTGCTGTTAATTAAGGATATAACACTTATCAGCTATGCTGTTATTTTTGTCTCTTGCTATGCTAATTTCACTTTCTCATCATTGACAGTTTCTATGCTCACAATGCTGACAGAAATGGTACTAATGTGTACTCATCTCTCTTAAACAGTTCTGTTCTCCGTAGTTTGGTTCACACCACTCCTGCTGAGGCTCGTTACTTTAGCCCACCCAAGACTGAGGGGGACTAAAGATGTAGCTTCTGTACAATCTCTATGCTCCTGAGAAGTTCCAGGCAGCGGGATTGACTCGAACATACGACCTCAGGTTTTTTGGACACAAATAAACCTGTAACAAAGCAAAAATAGGGGCTAATTTCTGTCCTCAAGCCCACCTATTTCTAGTGTGAGTGAAATGAGCGTGTCTCAGATGTATGCATGTAGGATGAATGACAACATGGCTCAGTATGAATTAGCAATAGCGAGACAAGACAGGTGTCTACTTGCAAAGCATTCTTTCTGATTAAACTAATACATGGATACATTCAATAATATAGATTCAATACATGAATACATTTAATACATGAATACATCCCATAATATAAATCAATACATGAATAAATCCAATAATATGCACACCTAGGTGTGATACAACAATGTCCTTCCCCCTATACTATACCACCCCCTCTCTGACAATTGCTATACTAGCTGGTAACATATATCCTAACAATATTGTTATGTTCTTATGATAGGAGTATATGCGACGAGGACTGTTTGGTGATATATCAGGTTGGAGTTATAGGAGACAATAGATTGGAGTTAGATGCGACAATAGAATGAGTCCTGACAAGGACTGTTTTGGTTATATTGCAGTTGGAGTTAGATGAGACAATAGATTGAGTCCTAACAAGGACTGTTTTGGTTATATTGCAGTTGGTCTTATCTGAGACAATAGATTGAGTTATAGGAGACAATAGATTGAGTCCTGACAAGGACTGTTTTGGTTATATTGCAGTTTGGAGTTATCAGAGACAATAGACTGAAGTTATAGACTGACAATAGATTGAGTCCTAACAAGGACTGTTATGGTTATATTTGCAGTTTGGAATTATCAGAGACAATAGACTGAAGTTATAGACTGACAATAGATTGAGTCCTAACAAGGACTGTTATGGTTATATTTGCAGTTTGGAATTATCAGAGACAATAGACTGAATATAGGAGACAATAGATTGAAGTATGAGTCCTATTAGTCTTTGTCTATTCACTTAATTCCCCCAAGATACAATCAGTAACCTGATAGGTAGTATAATGACACACAACAAATACCAACGGTTATCGTAAATATATTTACCCTCCTAAGATTTTAAACTGGCCAGGTTTTGACGCGACTTAGTGAAGTAGGTTGCAGGTCGATGCCCTCAGGTAAGTTATAAATCAAAGTGACAGCTTCTTCCCCTTCAGTCAGTCGGTATCTCTGGCGTCAAGTTCGGGATTGCGTGGTTAGCATAAAATCCGCCCGATTATATAGTCAGGTAAATACTTGAGGAAAGCTTTCGGTTGCTTCCTGGCGGAGCAAAATGATTGGTTTCCTCCGGTTTTGTACCTGGTCTCATACAGCCTAATTTTATTCAGTTTTTAGCCGCCATCTTGCGTGAACTGCGTGAACAGTATAATTTATTCTGTCTCAGAGACTGGTGAACGGTGCAAGTTGATTGGTTGAAGCAAATCTGTATCTCGACATAGTGATTAACAAAGTAGTGGGTTACACTTCGTTTCACGACAGGCGGGTGTTTTGCGAAATCACTGGGCTTGGGAAAACTTTTATTTAATTCCTCTATGACTTGTGATCAAATTCCTAAGTTTTCAGTCTTGTATTAAAAATGCTGGTTTACTTGTAAATTCCTAAGTTGCCCAATACTCGATCTGTTACTTATAGTTGTTGATTTTCTAAGTCCAATGTTTCCTTTTCTTTCTGGCTTTTATGAGTCGCTAGTCTGAAGTTGCGAAGCTGTCCGTTCTGTGTCTCTGAGTTCGCTAGATTATATCTCTTATTTTCAGTTCAAATCACAGATTGTGTTTCCGCCGAATGTTTCAATAGAATTCATTGTATATTCCGGCTCACACTTCAAACCAATCAAATCTCTCTAGCACTGGGTTGGGTTGTTTTATTTAAAATATCGTCTCGCGTGTTTTAACATATTAATTTTAATATTCCACGCGTGACCTCTGTCTAATCATGCGGTATTATGTCCGGTGGCATCTTGTGCACAACTCATAAACACAATCTGTGAACTCGCTTGATGTCCAGATGCTACCTATCGCCAATATTGTCTCTCCAGACAGATTATCGCGATAATCGCACGCAGGGATGGGCCTGTGAAACGATTATCTCATATCGTCTGTGATCGTGCGTTCTCCAGACAGACAATCTTGTCTACCGATTCATCCTCATACGAGACCATATTGTGTTAAACGATGATCGTTGGCCGGCGACTGAGTCGATTGATAAGCGTATTATCGCTGACCGGTGTAATTACCTGTCGGAACGTAAATACGTCTGAGGAGTAGTAAACAAGATAAAGACAGTCCCATAGCAGATACTTCCGAAGGGGAATGGAGTGTTAGAGACTTCACCCCACTGATCCAACGTAGAGAGCAAAATAATGAATGAAAAGGCAAAAAATTATGCCAAACAATAACGATGAGTGAGAGGAAGAGAAAAATGAAAAAAAAGTGATACTGCCGGAGTGGATGTGAGATCGCACAACCGTATCGTCACAGTCGGCCCCATGAGAGGAGCAGCGTAGTAGTATGACATTCAACCCAGCTGAGGGGAGAAACTGAGATCAGAGAAACCTTGAGTCGAACTTCCAGCATTACAAGAAGAACATATGTGGTTGTTTGAGAACGAACGACGAAGAAGAAAAAGGAAAAGCGTTGCACCGTGAAAATTTCTCAGTTCCTTTCTTCGTCTGTCCGGAAAGCTGGGCGGTTTTGAGGGCTATGTTAAATGTTTGTACAAATGTATTGTGCAAGTTTTTGTATTTCTACGAAATAGTTGGCTGTTCATCTTCTTTGATTATAATTTGTTTGGTAAGTCAATAAGTATCGAACACGACGCTGATTGTGGCTAAAATGGCCAGCTTTTTTTTTTAAAGTCATACAAATTAGGATTTAGTGATTTGAACTTTTATTTACCAAGAAAACACTTCAAAATGTAAAAAAAAAAAATTATAATAAATAAATAAATAATAAAATCGACAGAACTCACAACTACGATATTATAGCGCGCCGTTATCATGATCCTTGGTTCGATTCCTGGTAAACCTTTCACTTATTTTTTTTTTTTAATTCTCGGTGTCCTCCTTTCTGTTTCAACGAGGGCCTCTTAATTGCCTATATTTATTTTTTTTCTTGACTTGTTTAATTGTATACTTCTTCCTTCTTCTTCCTCGTTCGTCCTGAAAAGGACGTTGGTTGCGTTGTGTCTGTTTACAGCGGAGCTGCGATATCTGCGCCTTTCGGCCGGCACATTCGACTTCAGCACGGCATTTTTTGGGACCGGGTTTGCCTTCATTCTTCGATCCCTACTCTCTCAGCCAGACTGCAGTGATGCAGCCTGTTTCCAGGACCACCACGTGGAGGTGGAGTAGGATCTTGGTCAGCTCTGATTCGCTGACCCTGACGCAAGCAGTCAAGCTATGGGTCGCTGACTGCATTCTCTATTGCTGCGTCTTTGGGTCCCTAATTGTATACAGGGCTCAGGTTTCCTTCATTGATTATTATAATCCTGAATAATCCGGACATCTTTATATGCACTAATATTTAAGTGGGCATCCGATTGGCAGAGTGGTTAGACCGCTGGCCTCTCGTGGCAAAAGTGCAGAGTTCGAAACACAGTGCCGTCACGCTCCAGCTGTAAATGGGTATCCGCCTCTGATCTTGAGTTACGGACAGCAAAGGAAGCGAGGAAGGGAACAGTCTACCCTACCTCTCGTGGTATTGGCTGCAAATGAGCGAGAAGCTCAGCACCCCTAGTTAAACAACAACTACAACAACAACCCTACCTCTCGAAGCTAGACCTAGTAATGTCTAGTCTCTAACACTGCACTCCCCAGCGGGAACATATACTGTGGTGGTACCTTTTTTTTATTACTAAATTAAGAGAGGCAAAGAACCAAGAACAGTTGGAGAGAACTGTAAACCCTCCAGTTAAGAGTGTTCTTTGCGAATACTAGCAGTTTTATCAGATTGCAGAGCAGGGAAGGGAGAGGAGGCAGTATTTTTACAGTTCTTATGCTTTTGACGATGCCAGAAGGGATTACGTCTTTTAGAGTCCGGTGAAGTGGAGAGATATGAGCACAGTCATAGAATGCAATCAAAGAAAACAGATTAAATAAAACGCAAAGAGAAGGATTTTATTTCAGCCTGTTATATTATTAGTGATAATTCATCTGTTTCTTTGTTGCTTTTATCCGTTCTTAATCTTTGTTTCTTTCTTCTTTTCTTGTTCATTCCATTTCGGTTTTTTTTCCTTTTTTGTATTACCTATTTTTTCTCAAGCCTTCTTTTTATTTCTTTGTCATCAGATATTTAACATTTCGTTGTCTGTTTGTTAGGTATAATTCTTTGGCTTTAACTTGGTTTACTGCATGCAGAAGGATCTCACTATGGACCCAGTGTTAGGCATGGGAAGCTGAGAAGTGGCTCTGTGCAGGACGTGACAATTCCTTGGGAGAGCCTCCTTGGATGGCGAGGAATGCACAGTATGCCACGCACTTCTTACTCCTAGCTTGGGACCAGATGTGACGATCCTTCGACCAAAACCGGTTGGCGGGCCGGTCAAAACAGGTTGGCGGGCCGGATCTGGCCCGCGGGCCGTAGTTTGGCCACCGCTGGTGTAGATAATACCAAGGAGTCTTCAACTTGGTATTGGCTGCAAAAGAGCGAGAAGCTCAGCAGTCCTAGTTAAACAACAACAACAACAACAACAACAACCTTAGCTTGATTTTATCTTTTCTTATTATTTCTCAAATTCATTTGTTTTCTCTACTTCATCTTTTGCTATGACAATTCTGTTCACTGTACATCATCATCATCATCATCATCATTTTATTGTTCACTTCTTACTACATCTAGCCCCCATGCATGAAGCCTACACCAAACATTCACACGCTCTTGTAGCAGTAGTCTCTGTGACAATTTGTTTTAGAGGATGCAGTTGCCAGCCTCATGCACAAACTCAATTCAGTCAACCCTGACGGTACAGTAGCCCTATTCTTTCTATGTCGCTCCAGAGACCCCCGGGAACCATAGGGGGGCCCACTGTGTATCAGGCCTACCAGTAATCGAGACTCTTTCCTGCATATATAGCTGCTCTCCTGCCGGCGTGAAGCTGACCACATCACCCCTAGTGTGCCGCATGGTCAAGAAAATATGATCCAATATTCTCAATATGCCTCAATGGGCATGTAACGGGATCCTTTATCCTTACCGCTCCTCTCAGGTTTTGATAATTTCCGCTCTAACATTTATTTACAAATGATCTTTCTGGGGTTGTTTAATGAGCGTCCGATTGACAGAGTGGTTAGAGCACTGGTCGCTCGTGGCAAAGGAGCAGGGTTCGATTCACGATATCGGCACGCTCCAGTCTACCCAGCTGTACATGGGTACTTGACTTTGCTCTTGAGTTAGGAAAAGACAAGGCAGCGAGCAACGGCACTGGTCACCCAACCTCTCGATGCTAGACCTAGTATAAAGAAGTCGCTAACACTTCACTCCCCTACGTCAGTATCTGCGATGGGACTATCTTCACCTTTACATTCTTTCCCGCCTACACCTCTCACTTGTCAAGGACATAATTTAACTCTCACTTTATGACGTCAGCATTAAAACAACGCCTGTTCGTTCGAATTATTGACGTTTCGAATAATGGATGTTCGGATTATCGATGTTCTGCTGTATCTTGCAATGACAAGAAATCCACTTACTTTCGCTCTGTTGAACTTACAGGTGGTTTCCACTAGCGCATCTGACAGGCTGTCTATTTCGTTGGTTTTATGGTTCCTTACGACAGTTATAACTGACTCGGTTTCTGTGGGGAACGCTTTGTTCAGTCAGTCAGTCTAAAACCCTTTAGCTCTACAAGGACAAAAACGTCCTCCTGTCACGTGCCATCAGCTCAAGTTCTATCCACGTCGTCCTCAAATTGTCACTTCTATCTCCAGTTTTCGTTTCTGGTATTTCGGTTTACCTCTGCCTCTCTTTCCCTGGCGATTCCTGAATAAGGATTACCTTGTAATGCTATTAACAGGATTCCTCAATGTGTGTCCTATCCATCGCCAGCTTCCTCTTCTCATCTTTTGTTCCACTGGAGCTTGCCTGATTCTTGTTAACAGTTCCACATTGGTGTGGTGAAGTGAGATGTTATAAATATTTATAGGGGACTTAGTGTACTGACTGAGATCAGCTGTGAAGGTATATATATCTAATAAGAGTAGTGTATTATATATAACCTTGCTTGCTGCCACATATGTATACCTCAGTCAGAATTATTCTGGAATAGTGTGATGACTACGTTGTATGTCTAGGGTATGTGTATGATGAAGTGTAAGTCATAACAACAACAGACAGATAAACAATTTAATTTATTCCACCACACTTGACAACACTGTGACACTCACATACATATAACACTCTAAAGGATATCTTAAAGGAGTCACTGATAACTTTTCAAATAACAATATGTATTCATTGCTGTTATGAATGAATATGTGTCCTGATTCAAATACAAAGGGAACCAGGAATCACAATCAATTTTACTTACAAGTTATATGTACAGAATTTATCAATATGAATATGGTAATGACATATATTATTAAAAGTATCCTATGTGTGTCAGTTGTGTAGTAGTAATATGAGGTAATACTGGTTTTGTTTTGTTCAAGCTCTGTTGGTATTTGTCATCATGACTTCAATAGTTTGTCTTTATTGGGACTAGTATTGGAGATGTTCTCAGTTCCTGATATTAAAACAATTTAATTCCCCTCTTAATGTTATTTTTACAAGGTCATTTTAAGCTGGGGGTACATAATTTTGAGCTCAGCTGGCCACATCAGCTTATCTTGTGTGATGGCGGCAGGAAAAGACTCCTCTGCTCGATTTCTCCCCTGGGCTCTGGAGACACCTCACTGATAGCTAAATGGACCAAGGAGTATGCTGTCCGACTCTGGATTCAGCAAAGCTCTGACCAGGTGCTGCTCAATACCATCAAGACCACGGTCCCTGAAAACAAGAAGGATGTACCTTCTACTTCATAACTAATTTATACTCTCTTTTTACACTGAGCACAATACATCACAAACATTGAGTTCAGAGCGTTAGGCCAACTGTCAGCTTCATCTGAAATACTTTATACCAGTATTTACCTCCTTAATGGTTACTACGCCTCTGCACTTCCAGCATTATTTCTGTCTAATCAATAATCTAGGTGTCAGTGTACTGTTTGGCCATTCCATGCAGTTTTACTTTCCTCCGACACCTTCTGTTCAGGCTGGAGCATTATAGGCTTTACATCATGTTTGCTACTGAACTACACATATATACAGGCATAAATTAACAATTCACATTCAATTTTCATTAAAAGATACTGAATGTTTCAAGCTTACCACAATTCATGGAAACAAACACAGATACGTTGATTAGCAATGAATTCTGGCACAACTACTGGCACAAATTCCCATCTGCTTATGTTCCAGGCTTTTATTTAGCAAAAATATGAGCTGGCTTCAACGCACTGTTGCTTTATCAAGCTTATTTGACTAGTGGTCTCGAACTAACGCTCCTAAGTGAGTATATCAGCGAGTCTGGCCAATGGAGCCACGTTTCGACAAGTGTTTGAAAAAATTTTAACTTCCTACGTCTCCCCTAACAACCAAAGATAGTATTTATAGCCCGACTAATCGTGTTTAGCCTTACATATCATTCCAGCCAATCAGTTCAAATGTAACTTGTGGCCCATTTCCCGTACAATGGTGGTGTAAAAAAATCTACCACTGAGCGATTCTGATTTTGGGTGTTGTCTGACAGCACCATCATTTTATTTTGGCTATAACTTGTTAATTCCTAGACTATTTGCATAACGTTGTACATATTCTTTGTCAGCAAACCCTAAGGAACCCAAATATATATATTTAATAGAGCTAAGTGGCTGCGTTCAAAATATGCAATTTCTTCTACCTCCTGTTTCGAAGATGTGCTGTCTGGGTACTGTAATGTTTTCAAACGTAAACCCATATAATGTTATCTTTTCTAATAAGCGTTTCCCAGGTTTTTTAAAACCTAACTCTGGGAAGGGTAGTGAATTTATCACTGTCCGTCTGAAAAAGTTAGTGCATGTGGCCTTACACGCGTGATAGTAGTAATTGTGTATCGCGCGACGCGTGTTTTGTGTTGCACGTGTTCGGCTTTATGCCTCTCCCTTCTCTCTATCCTTTAGTCCATCTGTCTTTAGTTACGCCGTGTATAAAATGGAATGAATGAAATATTTAAATTAGGTCATTGATCAGCTTGGTATCTCAATGTTTTTCCAAGAAATACAGCACACGTTTCATTGAAGAAAGCGGGTAATAATATAGTAGGCTTTTACTATCAACGTGAAAGCGTTACAATTTGCAGACGAAGCATAAAACAAAGGGGATTTCGAGTACATTCCTTGTGACAGCACTGTTATTTTACCATTGCTCTTTTCTTTATTAGAATTTATTTGTTAGGCTTTATATTTACCTTTTAATTTATATATGTGGATTAGAATATTCCACGACATCTCCCCTCTTAAAACAGACATCCCATGTCAGTCCTTTATTCTATATACACATAGATAAATGTAAGTCAACTTGACTTTACTCTGCTGTGGTGCTATCATGGTTTTATGTAGTTGGGTCCATTCAGAGTAGGCACTACTCATGAAATCTGCCTCAGACTTCTACAACCAATAATATATTTCGGTTATGTTACTTAACAGCCGCAAGTGTGAGTGCTTGTCTTAATGCTGCTTCGCAACCCGTATTCACCATTTCTCTTCTCTGAGTCTGCGCAATGACATGTCCAGAGAACATTATATTTCCCTCAAAATGTACGTTATGAGGAGATAACATATACCTGGTGATAGCAGAGTTTTCGTAGTGGATCCCATAATCTTCTTATTATCCTGTATGAAACATTCGGAATATCCTCAATCAAAGAGGCAACTCAGGGATTCATTACGTTCCTCCGAAATGTTTACATCCAACAATTTTTCTCATCATTCTAGAGAAGACACTAGGCGCATTCTTCAATCCAAATGGCAATCTATTAAACTCATAGTGTCCTTCTGAGGTACTAAAAGCTAGGTATGGTCTAACCTCAGGCTTTACTGGAATCTGATAATATCCTTTACTCAGATCCACTTTGGAGAAATATTTAGCTTTATTTAGTCTGGCAAACAGCTGATTTGTATCCGGCAATGGATCCACCTGTCCTTCTGTAATAGCATTCAGTCTCCTGTAATCTATACAGAGTCTATGTTCTCCAGAGGGCTTCCTTAAGAGTACAACACCGGAACTATATGAGGATTCACTGTGTGAAATAATTCCCTCCTTCAATAGATAGTCTATCTCTTCCTTCAAAGCTTTCTCCTTAGCAAACGGAATCGAATATGGTTTCATACAGACAGGTGTGGGGTCTATCAGTTTCATATCATATTCCAATAGGTTTGTATGCCCTGGTCGGTCTGTTAACACCTCTGCATGATTATTTAGAACCTGTTGCACTCTCTCTTTCTGAGTTTTCGTTAAATGTGTACTGATTTTCACCTGTGCTGCTGTCTCACAGGGGTGTAATGGATACTCAAATGATGAAAGTGGTTCCTTTTTCATCTCCATGGCGATGGACAAGGTCAACAAGTGTGTCTCTTCCTGATGTTCTCTTTCCAAATATTTCTTCAGGAGATTCACATGATAGATTTTTTCTTTCCCCTTCTTATCTATCTTATAATTTGTTCTAGATACCTTCTCTAAAACTGTATATGGACCCTGCCATCCAATTTGTAACTTATTCTGACTCCCGGGCAAAAGAAGCAGTACTTTCTCTCCCACAGCCAAATTTCTGTCTTTCGCTTTCCTGTTATAATAGGCAGCATGTTTCTTCCTGGCTTGTTTCAAATTTTCATTGGCAAGTTTCCAACCAGTTTTTAAACGAGTGGTCAGCTCATTCACATATTGGTATGAAGATGTAATGTTTTCCTCTGCCTTTTCATCAGTCCACGTTCTTAACAAAGCTACATATGGACCTTTAATTGTGTGGACCTATTTGTCCATGCACCGGTATGGTCTCTTCCACTCGAAGCTTTATAGTGATGATTTTTCCTCCCAGAATTATCATTCACAAAACGACCGCTACCAATTTTTCTTTTGGGGCTTTCTCCCCACTTAAAATTCTTGATGAGAGATTTCCTCTCTACATCCTCTTCCTCCAGTTTGTTTAAGTCCGATTGAGGGATTGTCGGCTTATCCTGGGGTAAGACATCTTTTTGCACTCTCCGCATAGTGGCCATTGTAAAACAGTTAAGTGAAGCTTGTCCGTGAAAAGGGGCTTCCCATTCCATTTGGTCCACTTTATCAAATCTATTTTTCTTTTTATTATCAGGCCTAATTTTGCCCCGTGGCGTGTCCAGGTCCTGATCCATGTTCCCACTTGTGGGTGTTCCCTCATGTGCTATGCTACACCTTTCTACAAAATTCTCAATGTCCCATCTTGCTTTGGGCCAATAATAATTGTGAGCCACCTTTTGAATGATGGTACCTATCTTCTCATGGTCCCCATCTGGTTTCACATGTAGGCTCCTTATTAAGTCTGCCCTATATCTTTTAGGAAGTACCAGCTGTCCTTGACCTTTGGATCTAGCTCCAGTCTTCCTATACATCAACTTGTTTTTCATGTAAAAATCTCCCTTGCCTGGAGTTGTATGACAAGTTGACAATTTTCTGAAACAAGGCTTGAGTGTTTTATCCCCAGCCTGTGCCTTCCTCATCTCTTCTGGAGTGGTATCTAACATAATATCCTCCTCCTGTCTTGAGGTCGACCTGACCTGAAGGGTTGCCATATACACAGGTTTCCTTCTGCAACGGTCAGTGTCATGATTGTCCATCTGACAATTCTTACACCACCTTTTTCCTTGGTTGAAAGATTTTCTTTCATCATATTTCCTTTCATCGAATTGTGGGGTTTTATTTTTATTTTCATACCGTGGCCTATCAAACTGGTGCTTACCTTTGTTTTGATCCTAGGATCAAATTTATTAAAGTTCTGTGGTGCCCTAAAGTTATCCACTTGTTTCTTTTTATTACCTGTTACCTCTGCTTGAGCTGCTTGATACCTTTCATCAACATTTAGCAACTCACCCAGCCTCTCTGCACCTTGTTCCATGAGAAACTTTCTCAGGTCTGGAGCCATGGACTCTCTTAATTGCTCTATAAGGACCATTTCCTTAAGATCTTGGGTTTTCCCCAGAGAAGTCCATTTCTCCAAGTATGTCTCTATTCGTGCAGAGAACTGGTGATAGGTTTCACCTGACAGTAGTTTAGCATTCCTAAATTTTTTCCTATAGAATTCTGCATTCTTTTCATATCTTAACAAAAGAGCCTGCTTTAGCATGTCATAATTTTCCTGATCACCTCTGCTCATTTTTGCAAAAACTTCATAAGCTGCCCCACGAAGTCCTTGAGATAACTTTAAGCTCCACCTTTCTCTCTCTAACCCATACGTGGTAGCTAATAGTTCATACCTATTTAGGTAGCTCTCTATATCATCGTCTTTCTCAACAAAATGATCTAAATGAAAATTCATAGCTGAGGTTGAGGCTCCTTGGCTAGCAGTGGCATCAGAGGCAAAGGGACTGGCACCATTTTCAGGAGCATGGCCCTGAAACTCAAACTCCCTTAGTCGTAACTCATGTTCCCTTTGTAATCTCTTCTCCTCCTTTTCTGCTTCCCTCTCTGCAGTCAATCTTCTTTCTTCTGCTTCCCTTTCTGCAGCTAATTTCTTCTCTTCCCTTTCTGCAGCTAATTTCTTCTCTTCCCTTTCTCCAGCTAATTTCTTCTCTTCCCTTTCTGCAGCTAATTTCTTCTCTTCCCTTTCTGCAGCTAATTTCTTCTCTTCCCTTTCTGCAGCTAATCTTTTGTCTTCTCTTTCTGCCTCCAATTTCTTAGCCTCAGCCTCAATCTGCAACCTCTTAGTCTCAGCCTCAGCCTCAAATTGTAACTTCTTAATTTCCCTTTCAGCCTCTAACTTTCTTTCGGCCTCTTTTTCTAATCTTCTTTCTTCGCGTTCAATAAATTTGTCACATTCCGTAGTGACATAGGCAACCATAACTTGCCCATCTAATCCTAACTCTTTTGCAGTCTGTACAGCAGCAGATCGAAACTTGGCCAGGTCCGCCATTGTCTATCAGGTAAATTTATACAATGTCTAACCAACAATTCAATTTCTAAATATATATCTAATGGACAACACAGGCACCGTGAGCTCAACCTTATTTAATTCCACCCAAGGATACCTTTTAATTCTTATATTCCCTGAAGTGAATTACCCCCAATATTTTTAATAGGGAAAGATTCAAAATCCCAAGAGCGAGACCCCAATATATGTGGTGAAGTGAGATGTTATAAATATTTATAGGGGACTTAGTGTACTGACTGAGATCAGCTGTGAAGGTATATATATCTAATAAGAGTAGTGTATTATATATAACCTTGCTTGCTGCCACATATGTATACCTCAGTCAGAATTATTCTGGAATAGTGTGATGACTACGTTGTATGTCTAGGGTATGTGTATGATGAAGTGTAAGTCATAACAACAACAGACAGATAAACAATTTAATTTATTCCACCACACTTGACAACACTGTGACACTCACATACATATAACACTCTAAAGGATATCTTAAAGGAGTCACTGATAACTTTTCAAATAACAATATGTATTCATTGCTGTTATGAATGAATATGTGTCCTGATTCAAATACAAAGGGAACCAGGAATCACAATCAATTTTACTTACAAGTTATATGTACAGAATTTATCAATATGAATATGGTAATGACATATATTATTAAAAGTATCCTATGTGTGTCAGTTGTGTAGTAGTAATATGAGGTAATACTGGTTTTGTTTTGTTCAAGCTCTGTTGGTATTTGTCATCATGACTTCAATAGTTTGTCTTTATTGGGACTAGTATTGGAGATGTTCTCAGTTCCTGATATTAAAACAATTTAATTCCCCTCTTAATGTTATTTTTACAAGGTCATTTTAAGCTGGGGGTACATAATTTTGAGCTCAGCTGGCCACATCAGCTTATCTTGTGTGATGGCGGCAGGAAAAGACTCCTCTGCTCGATTTCTCCCCTGGGCTCTGGAGACACCTCACTGATAGCTAAATGGACCAAGGAGTATGCTGTCCGACTCTGGATTCAGCAAAGCTCTGACCAGGTGCTGCTCAATACCATCAAGACCACGGTCCCTGAAAACAAGAAGGATGTACCTTCTACTTCATAACTAATTTATACTCTCTTTTTACACTGAGCACAATACATCACAAACATTGAGTTCAGAGCGTTAGGCCAACTGTCAGCTTCATCTGAAATACTTTATACCAGTATTTACCTCCTTAATGGTTACTACGCCTCTGCACTTCCAGCATTATTTCTGTCTAATCAATAATCTAGGTGTCAGTGTACTGTTTGGCCATTCCATGCAGTTTTACTTTCCTCCGACACCTTCTGTTCAGGCTGGAGCATTATAGGCTTTACATCATGTTTGCTACTGAACTACACATATATACAGGCATAAATTAACAATTCACATTCAATTTTCATTAAAAGATACTGAATGTTTCAAGCTTACCACAATTCATGGAAACAAACACAGATACGTTGATTAGCAATGAATTCTGGCACAACTACTGGCACAAATTCCCATCTGCTTATGTTCCAGGCTTTTATTTAGCAAAAATATGAGCTGGCTTCAACGCACTGTTGCTTTATCAAGCTTATTTGACTAGTGGTCTCGAACTAACGCTCCTAAGTGAGTATATCAGCGAGTCTGGCCAATGGAGCCACGTTTCGACAAGTGTTTGAAAAAATTTTAACTTCCTACGTCTCCCCTAACAACCAAAGATAGTATTTATAGCCCGACTAATCGTGTTTAGCCTTACATATCATTCCAGCCAATCAGTTCAAATGTAACTTGTGGCCCATTTCCCGTACAATGGTGGTGTAAAAAAAATCTACCACTGAGCGATTCTGATTTTGGGTGTTGTCTGACAGCACCATCATTTTATTTTGGCTATAACTTGTTAATTCCTAGACTATTTGCATAACGTTGTACATATTCTTTGTCAGCAAACCCTAAGGAACCCAAATATATATATTTAATAGAGCTAAGTGGCTGCGTTCAAAATATGCAATTTCTTCTACCTCCTGTTTCGAAGATGTGCTGTCTGGGTACTGTAATGTTTTCAAACGTAAACCCATATAATGTTATCTTTTCTAATAAGCGTTTCCCAGGTTTTTTAAAACCTAACTCTGGGAAGGGTAGTGAATTTATCACTGTCCGTCTGAAAAAGTTAGTGCATGTGGCCTTACACGCGTGATAGTAGTAATTGTGTATCGCGCGACGCGTGTTTTGTGTTGCACGTGTTCGGCTGTATGCCTCTCCCTTCTCTCTATCCTTTAGTCCATCTGTCTTTAGTTACGCCGTGTATAAAATGGAATGAATGAAATATTTAAATTAGGTCATTGATCAGCTTGGTATCTCAATGTTTTTCCAAGAAATACAGCACACGTTTCATTGAAGAAAGCGGGTAATAATATAGTAGGCTTTTACTATCAACGTGAAAGCGTTACAATTTGCAGACGAAGCATAAAACAAGGGGGATTTCGAGTACATTCCTTGTGACAGCACTGTTATTTTACCATTGCTCTTTTCTTTATTAGAATTTATTTGTTAAGCTTTACATTTACCTTTTAATTTATATATGTGGATTAGAATATTCCACGACAATTGGTGACCTTTTTGCTCAATGACAAACCTTCTATTTTACGCAAGCATCTATATATGTATGAAAGTCTGTAGCTTTTTGGTTGTTGTTTTTTGTTATTCTCCATGTCTCAGAGCCACACAATAGGACTGACTTGACATTTTAGTTGAATATTCTTATATTTGTGTTGTTGAATTCTCTTGATCTCCATACGTTTCCCAATGCAAAGAAAGATCCTCTTGCTGTTTGTATTTTTATTTTGATATCGTCTGTCCCTCCAACTTTGTCAATATTCCTGTCAAGATATGTGTAATAATCTTATAAAGGTGTTTCTTCAAGTTCAACCTTGTTATCCTTTCTTGCATTTATTCTCATTAACTCTGTCTTTTCCCTGTGTATTTTCAGACCCACTTGCCGTGACATCTCATCGAGTATTTTCATTTTGTTTTGCACACCTAGGACAGCCCATGAGGACGTCCGCTCTGGGTCGTAATTAAAGTTGCTTTTATTTTTTATTTATTTATTTAACGAAGATTTAACAATTGTTTGAACATTGTCAATTAGCAACTGAGATATGGATTTCCTTATCCGCTCTGTAGTTTTGTGTATATGTCTCCACCTCTATTCTCTGTAGCAGTTGTTGACAGTGGTAGTGATGGTGGTAGTCACAGCAGCTGAAACGACAGCAGTGATATAGATGGTACTAGTAGTAATAGTAGTAGAAGTAGTGGTAGTTGTAGAAGTAGTACTAGCAGCAGTAGTAGTAGTAGTAGAAGTAGTAATAAGGACAATAGCAACAGTAGGAGTATTAGTAGTAGCATTAGTAGTAGTAGTAATAGTAGTAGTATTAGTAACAGGAGTAGTATTAATAGTAGTAATAATAGTAACAATAGTAGTAGTAGTAATAGTAGTAGTTAGTAGTGGTAGTAGCAGCAGTAACAGCAGAAGCAATCGTGGTAGTACTCGTAGTAGTAGTGGTAGTAGTAGTAGCATGGTAGTATTAGTATAGTAGTAGTAGTAGTAGTAGTGGTAGTAGTAGTAGTTGTAGGAGACAGTAGTAGAATCACTAGGAGTAGTAGTAGTAATAGTAGTAGTTTTAGCTGTAGTAGTGGTGATAGTGGTAGTAGTAATAGTAGTAGTAATAACGGTAGAAGAAATAGTAGTATTAGTAGCAGTAGCACTGGCAGCAGTTGTAGCAGTAGCAACAGCAGCAGCAGCAGTAGTAGTAGCAGCAGCAGCAAAATAACGGCGATACTAAACCAACGAAGCAGCAGAAATAGTAATAGTTTCAACAGTTGCTGTCTGTTATTGTGGTGGTAACAGTCACGGCAGCAATGGCGGAGGTCAGAGGCGGATCTACTATGAAGCTAATGACGCTTTAGCTTCAGGGCACCCAAGTCCAGTTTTCTCTATAATACGTTTCGCTTCCCATCCCCCAACACTTTTTTTTTTAAATAAAAGGGGCCCCACCAAAAGTTCAAGCTCCAGGGCCCCCAACATGTAGATCCGATGCTGACTGTGATGATAATAACCGCAGCAATTGCTACATCAAAGTTAGAAATGTTGAAATATTCTGTATAGATCTCGTCGAACTTTGGTATACATAAACCGTATCATTAAGAAACACAGTCGTCAGTAGTAACATATCAACCTAAGATGTAAGAATGAAAAAAAAAAAACATTTACAAAAAGATTAGCTATAATCTTGTGTAAAATGTAAGTGTTTAGTATTGCCCTGGCTTTCGTTGCTCGGCATTTTTTAACCCGCAAAAAAATTCTGCAACACTTTGGTTCCCTTACTTGAGATAACAGAATCTGCCTGCTCGGGCGCTCTTGTGCAATTTTCCACCAGTTTTGTGGCGTTTGCGTTGACGTGTGGAGTGTTTACACAAATGTTGCAACACGTCTCTAAGTTGATAGCTTCAGGTACTTTTTATTTTTACCATTTTTACAATGCCTGCATTTTTCTTTAAGGGGTTGACTGTTTTCTGCGTAGAATAATCCAGAAACGCCACAACGGGATCAGGACTCAAAGCCATAAAGCGTTCATGTTTGCAGATTTTTAAGGTACAGCGATTTTATAAACGCACAGTGGAATGTGTATCGAGAGTACTTGGAGAAGTACGATACAACGTCTCAGGAATTAATACGATTATATATTTTTTTTAAACCAAGCGTAGAACAGTGGCTCCCAACCTGTGGCCCATGGACCACTTTTGGTCTGCGGCGCATTGTCGGGGGGGGGGGGGGGCCGCGGCTGCGTTATCGATTTGGTATTAAGTGCTTTGATTTTGCTCTGATCCACCCTACGTTTTTAATGCTATAAAAACAAAACACAGAAACCTTTTGCAGGAGATAACCAGATGTATGAGATCAGTTCACTCTCCTTAGTTTGACTTCAGCAAGACAGACACGTCTGCCGAAGTATAAATAATGTCCTCAAGAATATCCTCTAGATAATAAAGGTTTTCTAAACCTAGTTCATTTAACAAAGTAGCAAGTAATGGTCCTTGGAACCTGCATCAACCGATGCAGTACAATGCAGCGACATGTGAGCTGGGAAAGAACATCTCGTGACGACGACTTTCGGAGACAGGCTATGAATCGAAATCGCTCACGACCCAAAATCGATAGAGTTAATGAAAAGTCAATTTACCTTGCTTTCATGAAATACACAGAAATATCACGCCTCCCGACATGTGGGAAAACACTAGAGGTATTATCTCGACTAAACGAAATATCCATAAGAGGACTACACATCCCTGACAGAACAAAAAAAGCGGAGATCCCCTCTTCAACGAGGCATCTCTTTCGCCATTCCAAATCGCTCACTCCCACTAGTGGTGGGCGGAAACCGATCGACCAAACAACAAGACAAGTCATGCGCAGTCCAGCGCAAAAATGACCACAGCTCAAAAGTTAACTGCATTCGATACTAACGCGAGAAGACAAATGCTTACCGAGAAAAGTGACTATAGATTTCAAGCAGTTGTTGCCCTTGCGTTATAAAACAGATATTGAAATAAAACGATGTTGCGAGAATTTATCACGCAACATATCACCACCTCCTCCCGATAAAAAAAAAAATGGAAACATATTTTTTTTTTTTTCAATATCAAAGAGCAAGCGATAAGCGGCTCAAAACGCACGAATTATGCGCTGATAATTAATTAAATTGCCAAACAATAGGCTAATTATAGAGTGTCTGGTGAGGATATACCTCAACAGAAAAATAAATATGTCTCAAAAAATATTCACATCGGGGAGGTGTCACCAACACACATCACGTTAGCATGTAAACACAATATACGTATGCAAGTTACTATAATCATCATTAAACAGCATACTCTAATATTGTCTTTAAAAATGGATGTACAAATCTGATAGGAAAATTTAAATAGTACATTCTTTGACATGTAATGACATAAGTACATAGCAAAGTTAAACTACATGACGATCCAGGACATATGCTCTGGTATTCCGAGGGTAAGTACACAATCTAGAACTCGTAAGGTAAGTCCTCAGCTCAACAATGACATTCTGAGAAAGTACAAGCAATATAATGCTAATTAATAACTAATATGCTTCATAAGGTACAATACATTATTAATAATTGTGGCTGTTTAGTAAACTAACGGCCCTTATATTAACTACTCAGTCCTCCTCTATCATCTTAAAAAAACGAACAGAAGAAGATGACAACAAAGCACGATAGTGTGTACATATAAAGTGAGTACAGATGTGCTAATCTATTGTAGAAATATAGGTGTGTTATGACTCTGTAATATATAGAAATATAGGACAGAAGTATTAGTTGGAGTCATGTGGGCATCTAGACAAAATGTCAGCCATCACATTATCCGCACCACGGATAGCTCGTACCGTGAAGTGAAAAGGTTGAAGAGCTATAGCATATCGAGTGGATCTCGAACTCTTCAAATTCTTAGTCTGAATAGCTGTAAGAGCTTTCTGATCAGTCTCTAGAATGAAATGTGCGCCCAGGAGGAATCTTTGTAGCTTTAGAATTGACCAAACCATCGCTAACAACTCACGGTATAAAACCGAGTAGTTCCTCTCTGCCGCATTTAGTTTTCTAGAAATGTACATAACAGGATGCAGAGTATTTGCATATTCTTGCATCAGTGCTGCTCCAATCCCAGTGGATGAAGCATCACTCCGAAGAACAAAAGTCCTATCAAGAGTAGGTAATCTTAAGATGGGAGGAGAAGAAAATATATTCTTGATTTGGTCTAGTGAAGATTGGCATTCTTCAGACCAACGGACCAGATTAGGCGAACCTTTCTTCAACAATGTTGAGAGAGGTGCCATGATCGAAGATAAATTTGGAATAAATCTCCCATAAAATTGAATTAAACCTAAGAGACTCCTAACTTGTTTCTTCGTTTTAGGAACAGAGATGTTCAGTATTTTGGAAGTATTGTGGTCTTCTGTCTTCAAGAGACCATGACCAACACGATGACCCAGGAAAGAGATTTCACCAAAACCAACAAAAGCTTTAGAAGGTTTTGCTGTCAAAATTATTCTCACGTAGAGTGGACAGTAAGTCATATAACCCTAAATAGTGATCTTCCCAGGTATCACTGAAGAGACAGATGTCATCTAAGTATGCGATGACATCCGAACGATGTGACAGAATTCGACGCATCATGCGAACGAAAGTGGCAGGGGCGTTCATGAGACCAAAAGGCATAACATTCCATTGAAATAGACCCCTAGGTGTAGAAAAAGCAGTAAGAGGTTTGGCATGCTCTGCTAAAGGCACTTGCCAATAACCTTTAGACAAGTCAAGTTTAGTGAAGAATCTAGAATTAGAAAGTCTAATCAGTAGATCTTCTAACAAAGGCATCGGTTCAGCGTCGAACTTTGTGACCTGATTCAATTTGCGATAATCAACGCAAATTCGTATGTTCTTATCCTTCTTCCGGACAATAACCATGGAAGAAGAATATGGTTAAGTCGATGGTTCAATTATATTTAATTGAATCATTTCATCCAATTCCTTTTCCACTTGCGACTGAAAGTGTATAGGAATAGGATACGGCCTAACCCTAATTGGATTATTGTCGGTAAGAATTATGTCATGTTCTATGACATCTGTGTGTCCAGGAATGTCAGTGAGAACATCCTGAAATGTTTGTAACATCGACGAGACTTGTCGATGTTCGTCACCAGAAAGATTAGGAGAAACAGAAACGTTTTTCCAAGATTCCGTAGAATGTAATGGAACCACTGGAAGGGGAAGGTTGACATCAGAGAAGGTAGCTTCCTCATCCTGAATGACAGACAGGGATGAATAATGACCGTGAGGTGCAGGAGCATCATCCGTTGCCTGGAAAATAGGCAGCAACTAGTCCGGACGTTCGTGAAATTCCGAAAGCATGTTTATGTGGAAAGTTTTATGCTTTCCATCAATATCGACCACATAGTCAACATCGGAAATCCGAGAGACTATTGCATACGGACCTTTCCATGCAATAAGAAGTCTATTTTCCCTACTGGGGAGTAGGACGAATGCTTTGTCACCTGGACAAAGTTGTCGTAGACATCTATTCTTGTTAGCAAACTGCCTTGCCTTCTCTTTAGCAATTTCTGATGAAGCAGTTGCTAGCTTACATGCCTCAATGATCTTTTGTCTAAGAGCAATGACATACTCATATGAGGATTGAGTTTCATCGCTAATATCATCGGCAGTGATGAGATCGTGTAATAAAGACATAGGGCCGCGTGGACGCGCGCCAAAGACAAGTTCGAAGGGAGAAAATCCTGTGTGTTCATTAGGGCCTTCTCTATAGGCAAAGAGAGCCGCGGGTAAAACCCTGTCCCAATCTTGAGGATGATCTTCAGTTATCTTACCAAGCAAAGTCTTGAGCGTTCTATTCAGACGCTCAACTAACCCATTAGACATAGGATGGTAGATACTACTGAGAGATCGTTAAATATGTAAGGTAGACATTACCTGTGACATAGTGTCAGATATGAGTTGAGTGCCATGGTCTGACAATATTTCTCTGGGGAACCCCAAGCGAGAAAATATCAACCAAAGAGCATCTGCGATATCTGTAGTAGATATGCTCTTAAGAGGAATAGCCTCTGGCCAACGTGTGCACATATCGACACATGTAAGGATAAACTGATGTCCTCTGGCCGACTTGACCTTAAAAGGGCCAATAATATCTATGGCCATTTTCTGAAACGGCCGAATAGGAATGTCAGCAGCCTGGATAGGCGCAGCATGTCGTGGTCCTCTAGATTTGACCTCCTGACATACCTTGCATGATCGGCAGTAAATACGAATGTCCTTATTGACAAAAGGCCAAAAGAAAGCCGCAAGGACTCTCGACTTCGTACGGGCAAAACCCATATGTCCAGCACATTGCGAGTCATGAGCATGTTGTAATATTTGGACTCTCATGCTCTTGGGAACAAGAATTTGCGAATGTGCCGACGTAGTCGAATCTTGTACCATACGTACAAGTACGCCGTTTCTCATTGCAATCCAAGATTTTCTATTTGTATCCTGATTCGGATCACCTTTCTTCGCAAGAACGAAGAATTTTTTTAAAGAAGGATCTTCTTCTTGCAATTTTATGAAAGAGTCACGAGTAATTACTAAGTGACTATCTTGGCTATCAACTTCATTATCACTATTCAGTGAAGTTTCGGGGTGTTTGTAGAGCTTGTGCTCTTGTAACTACTGCATTTGTAGCTTGCATGTTATTATCTTCCCAAGCAGCAATCTGCTGTGGGGTACACTCCCTAACTCCGTGAATACGACCAATAATAAGGTCCGCAATAGGATTAGGTAAGAGACAAGCATGCACATCTCCAGTAAAGAAAGGAGTGGCAATGCGAATTACAGCAGTAGGATATTTTTCTAGAGTGCCGCCAAATGTGACACATTTTAATAACCCTTCCTGTAGCACAAGATGGATCTACAAGCGATTGTCTAACACCAATAGTGGTGCATCCGGAATCGAAAAGTAGTGAGACCGGAGTATCATTAACAAGACCCTTATGTAGAATTAAAGAACCCCTCCCGTCATGCGCAACAGCAGCAGGAAGAGCGGGAAGTGGGTGACCACAACTCAAAGTAGTTATGGTACCCGGTTCGAATAAAGTACTGCATTGGGGGCATTTGTTTGCTCTCTCAAAGTCAAAAGCAGAACTAGTGACAGCGTCAAAGTTTTTACTATCAACAACATGATTACAGGCTCCCTCAGTTTCCTGTTGTACAGCATTAGCCTGCTGATATCTCTTTTTTTTGTGTTGAGATCTACCCCGACTATTATTACCTCTGAAGTTATCAGAGTTATTATTATCTCTGCAGTTATTATTGTCTCTATTGTAATTGTTATACTGGTTCGAATTCCAGTTTCCACGATTACTATCATGTTCACATTGATGCGAACATCTATTTGTTTGGTTCTGAGGTCTTCGGCAGGAATAACCTCTATTACCATATCCTCTTTTGAAATGCTTATAATTATTAGGGTGATAGTAACGACCACTATCAGGTTGTCTCCAATTCTTCGAAGAAGAATCACCATGAAATTGGTTTCCATGATTTTGACAGAAATTACCGCTGCCCTTTCTATCAAAATTTTGTTGGGATCTACGAGCAAAGTTTTGACCATACGGAGCTGCCGAAGCAACTGGTAAACCTTCTTTCACCTTAGAGTTACCCATGGTTATGTGTGGGTGCGCAGTTACGTATTGGCAACAGAAATCTTCCATTTCTTTTATTGTTTTAGGTTTACGTTCATGAAGGAAAGCAAGGAAAGACTCATTGACAGACGACATGACTTTGTCTCTAAGTATTAAGTCCATAAGTCCTTCATAAGTTTTTTCCGTCTTAGATAGTTCAACCCATCGTGAGAAAGTAATGCGTATTCTTGCAATAAACTCGGAGAATTCAACTCCATTTTCAGGTAACATGTTTTTAAATTGTAGACGATAGCCGTCTTCGTTAAGCTGATATTTCTTTAACAAAGCGGCCCTGACAACCTCATAATTGCTCTTGTCAGGTTCATCCACCATATTTAATATACTTAGAGCTTTACCTGTCAGTATCCCTGATAACTGATAAACATATTTTGCTTTGTCTATGTTATGAGCTGTACATGCTTGTTCAAATCTGTCCAGATAGAACATTATGTCATCACTGGAAGGACTAAATGTTGGTAACTTAATCTTAAAAGTATCATTATTAGCCTTCCCAGAAGATGAACCCTTGTTTGAATCATTACCATTACTCATGCTCGTCAATTTCAATTTCTCCAACTCTAAAGCTAAGAGTTTTTCTTCATGTTCCATTTTTGCTTTCCTCTCATCAGACTCTCTTTGTAACTTCCTTTCTTCAGCTTGAGCCTGCATTTGAAGTCTTTCATTTTCAGCTTCTTTTTCAAGTCTTTTATTTTCAGCTTCTTTTTCAAGTCTTTTATTTTCAGCCTCTTTTTCAAGTCTTTTATTCTCAGCCTCTTTTTCAAGTCTTTTATTCTCAGCCTCTTTTTGAAGTCTTTCAGCTTCTAGCTGTAGCTGGAGTTTTCTCTCCTCAGCTTCTGATTCCCTTTTTTGTTTTTCCATTTCCATTTGGAATCTCTTTTCATCCACCTGCATCTGCAGTTTCTTTTGTTCAGCTTCCATATGCAGTTTCTTTTGTTCAGCTTCCATTGCTTTATCATATCGAGCAGTTGCAAATTCTTCTAACTTATCACCAGTCTTCCCAAGCAATTTACCCTGCTCAATAAAGTGCTCAAATGTAGACATGTTGTCTAACATATGAGTCCAAAACCTGAAATAATTAACTAATTTATTTCAAACCTAAGTGTAACAAGTCTTAATTAAGCACTTGTATATTCACATCACATTATATTATCCCAGTCTCTGTGGGAAACAAGTCTCCAATCAAAGAACTTGTATATGAAATATCAGCACTCAAATCTTGATCATAAGTGCACTTCTCATTCAATAGTGCACGACGCTATTCATCATTCATTTATCATCAGTATAGTAGTAACAGTGCATTAGCATAGCCCATTAACTAATTACTATAACTGTAAACAATGACTATGTAAACACATGCAGAATGTAAACATTGAAAATGTAAACAATACAAACAATGTAAACAATAACAATGTAAACAATAACAAAGATCAGCAACAATACAAAAACTTTCGCAGAAATCAACTAAAAATAAAGCAGAAATTAATGAAATATCACAAAAAATGTGACGATATCTGCGATAGAATTAAACAAAATACATGACACCACAGTGTATAAACAAAAATGTTGTATGAAACTAAATTATAGACAAGAGTAGGCTAACAAATACAAACAAATCACAACAAAACTAAAGAATGTGAAATAATAACGAAAACAATATTAAAACATGTCATCACAGCTAACATAAATAGCAACAGAAGTCGCTTAGCAAATTCCAGTATCGGAAATTTGCAAACCCTACAGAAAACGCTCACAATAGACGACCTCTATGACGTGGCATAATCTAACGGAGACACCACCCAACCGAGAACCCGCTGAAATATAAACATATAAATATACAAATAACATATAGACATATAATATAAAGAATGAGATGATACACAGAAGACTCAGCAGAAGTATAAGGGCACAGTTTACATACAAACAGGCCACTTAACTTAAAGGCTTCCAATCGTAGAACAGCAGAAAAAACGGATGTCAATCAACGTCCTAAAGAGCGAAGCTCCAACGATGATGGCACATCTGAACTGCTTCCACTGCTAACACGATGGTACAAGAGCTTCTGAAATACTGTGTGTTGAGTTGTTTCGGCACTTGACCTTCTAATCCAAAAGTAAGTTGATGGAAATCGGTACTTGGCCTTCTTCAGAAAACAACCCGTTTCAACCGGCACTTGACCTTCTCAAAAAACGACAGCACTGGAACCTTGACAGCAGCAACTTGCTTGACTTGCGTAAAAGATAACAGCAGTCCGAGTTATCCGGCAACATGTAACAACGCCGGGTACTGTCAAATTCTTGTTTCCGTCAAAAGGTTGAAATTTTGACTTTTACCGGGCAACGCCGAGTACTTTGAAAATTTTGAAGATGTTGACTGTATTGAAGAATGTTAATTTCTTGAAGGATGCCGATGAATTCTTGTTGAAAATGAAGTGGGTAAGGGACCCCGTGTTTGCTAGTACCAGAATCAAACCAGCTTATGGCCACCAAATGATGCGTGATGCCATATGATGATGGATGGCATCCGCATGTCTGGTTTTGTGTAGTGTGTAGATGTGTTCAGTCAAAACAATGTTCATGCAACAATAACAGGGCAATCCACATAGGACGTCAGTAAACTCACGACGTATAAAGTCAATGAGTCTTGAAACAGCCGTTGACGTTTTTCTTCATTATTTATTGTGGACGCCACAGTGACAAAATGGTTACGCAAATGTGTAGGCACATCAAACAGTCATTATCACAGCAACATTCAATACAGCAATAAACGGTAGACAGCATTACAATGATGAGTCAGATGCATGTTATATTTCAAAGTGCTGTAAATGTAGTCAGGTGAACAACTCCATCCTTTTCTATAACAGCCAGGAGATAACCAGATGTATGAGATCAGTTCACTCTCCTTAGTTTGACTTCAGCAAGACAGACACGTCTGCCGAAGTATAAATAATGTCCTCAAGAATATCCTCTAGATAATAAAGGTTTTCTAAACCTAGTTCATTTAACAAAGTAGCAAGTAATGGTCCTTGGAACCTGCATCAACCGATGCAGTACAATGCAGCGACATGTGAGCTGGGAAAGAACATCTCGTGACGACGACTTTCGGAGACAGGCTATGAATCGAAGTCGCTCACGACCCAAAATCGATAGAGTTAATGAAAGAGTCAATTTACCTTGCTTTCATGAAATACACAGAAATATCACGCCTCCCGACATGTGGGAAAACACTAGAGGTATTATCTCGACTAAACGAAATATCCATAAGAGGACTACACATCCCTGACAGAACAAAAAAAGCGGAGATCCCCTCTTCAACGAGGCATCTCTTTCGCCATTCCAAATCGCTCACTCCCACTAGTGGTGGGCGGAAACCGATCGACCAAACAACAAGACAAGTCATGCGCAGTCCAGCGCAAAAATGACCACAGCTCAAAAGTTAACTGCATTCGATACTAACGCGAGAAGACAAATGCTTACCGAGAAAAGTGACTATAGATTTCAAGCAGTTGTTGCCCTTGCGTTATAAAACAGATATTGAAATAAAACGATGTTGCGAGAATTTATCACGCAACACCAGTGTGTATGTAACCAATAAAGTGTACATATAATTTATTTTTCATTACTATTACTTTACAGTTTCCTTGTCATCTGGCAAATAATTAACAACTTGTGTTATTGAATATAGGCCTATCCATTTATTGAATAAAAACAGTTCAGTGTTTATGGCATTGCGATATTACATATTAGCTGGTGGTCCCCAACTCATATGTAGATGGAAAAGTGGTCATTGGATGTAAAAAGATTGGAACCATTGGTGTAGAATTTGTCTTAAGGCAGAGGTTTTCAAACTGTGCGTCGCGGCTCCCAGAGGCGTCGCGGTCCTCGGCTAAGGGCGTCGCGGTGGCTTGGGAAAAGTGTTTGGCTCGATATTATGAGCCAAGGTCCATCAATAAATATAGATCTTTGTAGTATAGAGAGGAGCCGCGGTGATTTATGCACAGGTCAAGAGAGCCGCGGACCAAAAAAGTTTGAAAACCTCTGTCTTAAGGGTAGTTACGATATATTGTTGAAAGACGTTGAAGATATGGTGCAGAAGAGCAAGCGATACTGGCATGCTGTAGAAGAGGGGGTCCCACATGGTCATTTGACACGGGCCTCACCTCATCGCATAGTCTAGGATGCATGATACTTCACTTTTTACAAATCTTCCCACATATTGAGTAGACCGGTCCTTATCTGAGCTCTCGGAGGCCCTGAATAACGTACTTTATTTCTTCATTGTGATTGAATACTGTAAATGTATGTTATTATGTTACATTTTTAATGTTTCTCGCCTTTAAAGTAATATTGCAGTCCACGTGAGAATGAATGTATACACTATAAAGATTGAGATAAAGTAGGGGCAGAATATTAGACGGGCCTGCCCGCCCAATTACCAACCCTTTGAAAATAAAGTTCGTTCCTTTATTGGTGCTGGTAATCTTCAGGAGGCATCCTGGCACTCGATTTCTGTGGGCCATCCATTTTTATTATTGAAGTTACTATTATACCTCGTAATATGGATCCAATAAGAATTGTGTCATGAAAAAGCCAATAACGAAAAAAGTCACGCAATCATTTCCCCAACACAGCCTTACAAGAACAACATGGACTAATTTGAACAATGCATGCAAAATATGGCGTACCAGATTTTATTATTATATTTTTTTTTTTTTTTTTGCAGTTTGTTTTAAAACAGTGTTTCTTAAACTTTTGGAGGTCTTGCACCCCTTTACATAATCTTCAGAAGCCTCGCATCTCTTTACTGCGTCTTATAAAGTCTCGCATCCCTTTACAGCATCTTATAAAGCCTCGCATCCCAATACAGCATCTCATGAGGCCTCGCATCTCTTTGCAGCATCTTATGAAGCCTCGCTTGGAAATTATGCCAAAAATGCAAAGAAGAGATAACAGTTTTACATGAAATGATAAGAAAAACATTATTTTATGTATATACAGTATTTAGCGCATGTAGTGAGCCAGGAAAACTGGTCGTTAGAGGCCCTCAATTTAGGAGTGTTTTTCTGAATAATTTCCACCGTTTTTCCAATGCTGAAGGCATAGTGAAACTAGCTCTTGTGAATATAACCCGCACCCCTATTCAAAGCTTTTTGAAGGTTAATATTTTAAGCACAAATATATTCATAACTAAATATAACAAAGAAATAACTTTAGATATGTTTTACATTTTATAATATATGTTAGAATGTAAGAAAAACGTAGCATTTTACATGTGATAGTAATCAAGGGTTTACATCGTTAATGCGCCTTCTGTTGCTGCTTCTTATCAATTTGGTTTTAGAAAAAAAGTTATTTAAAATGTGACTTAAGGTCAGTATGGAATTACGTTATCAACGTTCAATTTTGTACAACATGTGAGTTCTGTGTTTCAAATTGTGTTTATGACGATTTGTCTTCTAAAATAACTTACATGTCTCGCACCCTCAGACACTCTATCCTTCTCCACCGGTGTACTCCTGGTTAAGAAGCAATGCTTTAGCAGAATCTAACTCAGAATTCATTTGTCTCTCACATTTTGGGAATACAAATCGTGACAAATGTCTTAGAAAACTCATGAACATCAGTTGGAAAGAATTCAAGACTAATCGACAAATAAGAGAAGACTCTAGGCAGAAATATGTCTCCAACTATATAAGGAAAAGACGATGGTCATATATCGGTCATGTCCTACGAATGCAAAACAACAGAATACCACTACAGGCGCTCACTTGGGTTCCTGAGGGTAAGAGGAAAAAAGGAAGACCAAAAGAAACACTCAGAAGAACAATAATAAGAGAAGGAAGAACGTTGGGATTAAACAATGTGCAAGAGCTAAGAGGAGTGGCGTCACAACGTACAACCTGGAGAGCACTGGTTTCTGCCTTATGCGCCGTGTTTGGTGCTTAAAGAATTTATTATTATTATATGTCAGAACACATAATTTGTGTCACAAAATAAGGTATAGTAGAAAATTTTATTTTCATTTTTAACGTTTTAGTTCCTCGTAGAGCATTGGCGTGCAACAAATACACTGCCACGTACCCTACAAGATTTGTCAATGACTTCTGGCTTGTGCCGATGGCTGTCCAGTTATAATTGCCTCTAATAAATGTTGACGTAATTGTTACATTTATGCTTGTTGTTATTGCCTGCGCAATTGATAACGCAAATTTAAAAGCCGTTGGTTCAGCTTTTGTCGCATTTACCGTTACTGGTTATTCTCGTGTTGCATTTTCTGGTGTTCCAGTTTTGTTGCTTTTTTGCATCTGTTGGTTTTCCAGTTGTTGTTATTACGAGGGAAGGTCAAAAAGTAATGCCTCCTATTTTTTATGTATGTAAATACTGCATCGGTGTGCAATTTGTAAATTTAGCAGGATTCCTCAAACACTCTTCTGCACTGTATAGCATTACCAACCTGTTTCAGTAACAGGTGGCACCACTGTAACAGTTTAAAAATGGCTGCCAAAGACGTTCGGTTAAAACAACGTTATGTCATAGAATTCCTCAATGCTGAAGGCAAGACCCCAATTCGCATCCACGAACGTTTGAAGAATGTTTATGGAGATTCAACAGTGGATGTTAGCACTGTCCGACGTTGGGTGCATCGTTGTGACGAAGCTGAAGTAGGTCAATCCTCAATGGCTGACGCAAAGCGGACTGGCCGTCCGTCTACCGAAGTGACTCCACACAACATTCATCGAGTTGATGGCATCATTCATGGTGACCGTCGGGTAAAACTGGATGAACTTTCTTCCATGTTGTCCATTAGTAAAGGCAGTGTCCAAAACACCATTAAAGACCTGGGTTATTCAAAAGTTTGTGCACGGTGGGTACCCAGAATGTTGACAGACAGACATAAAGAAACAAGGAAAACCATAGCCATCAACCTCCTGCACCGTTACGAAACTGAAGGAGAAGAGTTTTTATCGAATAATGTGACAGGTGATGAGACTTGGGTTCTTTTTTTTTTTGAACCAGAATCCAAGAGGCAGTCAATGGAATGGCATCACACAACATCGCCGACAAGAAAGAAGTTCAAAAGTTCACCATCTGTAGGGAAAGTTATGGCCTCCGTGTTTTGGGATGAGAAGGGTGGGATTCTTCTCGACTTCTTGGAACAGGGAAACACGACTTCTTGGAACAGAGAAACATGGTGAATGCAGACCGTTACATTGAAACTTTGAAGAAGCTTAGAGGTCGTCTTCAGCGACTTAACCCATTAAAAGATCAGAGAACTGCACCACTGTTGCACGATAATGCCACGCCACACACCGCTAAACGCACCATTGATGCGATTGCAGAATTTGGTTGGACATTATTACCACATCCCCCTTACAGTCCCGATCTTGTACCTTCTGACTTCCATCTGTTTGGACCACTGAAAGAAGATCTTCGCGGATATCACTTTGAGGACACCGAGACCCTTAAACGCGCCGTACGCCAGTGGTTTAGGAAAAAGGACACAAATTTTTACCGTCCGGGGATACATGCCCTTACCACGACAAGCATGGGAAACAAAGAGCCAAGGATCCAGACCCCGAGGACGACCCAGAGTCCGCTGGGAGGACAACATTAGACAATCTTTGAAGGATCGAGGACTAGAATGGAACCAGGCCAGGAGGAAGACAGCCGATAGGATAGTCTGGCGCTCTCTTTTCCAAACCTCTACACCTCACGGTAGAAGGGGAACGACTAAGTAAGTAAGGATACATGCCCTTCTGAGAAGATGGACAAAAACTGTAACAAATAACGGAGACTACACTGAGAAATAAATTTTTGAAGTTCAGACTAGGGGCTACATTTCAATGTGAATTTTATCTGTTTTCTTGCCTATTGAATGAAATTAACAATTACGAGGCATTACTTTTTGACCATCCCTCGTACATATGCTGTAGTGTAAGTTTTTGTAACAGTTACAATTATTTAGTAATATCTGCAATCATGCTGTCACAGTAGGAATCATTTGTCACAGTTACAGTGATTTGATAACAGTTGAAAACATTTTGTCACCACTGCAGTCATTTTGTAATAATTTCAATCATTTTGTAACAACTACAGTCATTTTGCAGCAGCTGTAATCCATTTGGAACAGCTGCAAACTTTTTTTCTGTGTAAAAGTTGCAATCTTCTTGCTACATTTTAACTACTTACCGTGACCACTGCATGCGCTCATGCTACATTTGTTACTGCTTCTGCAGATTTTGCTGATGCGTTCAGTGAATCTCTTTGATTTGGAGCAGAAGTGTCCTGTTTGGTTTTTACTGCCCAATAATATCAACGTATCCACAATTTAAGCCTTGTGCACATGTCAAGCAAAAATCTTCATTTGCATACAGCGGACCTAATCTTACAATTTTACAATTGGTGAAAGCTGGCGACCCATGAACCAAAAATTGAGAAGTAAAAAATAATTGGTTGAATTCATCCAAAAACATGCCGCTTGAAAACTTCGAATAAGGGAAACGAAAGGAACACAACCCTTAGTGTGAGAATCAATACGGTAGACGCTATCTCTGTCATCAAATAGATTGTGAAGCCCGGAGCTGAAAAAAAAAAAAAAAAAAAAAAAAACATGAATCCTTTATATATTGACACATACGGAATTCAGGCCACGGAATAATTTCAATGAGGCGTATTTATAATATTGGCTGTTTTATTTTATGAGAATCCATAATTAAAGGAAAGCTATTTGTCTTTCCTCGTCAAATATTTCGCTCGTAGCTTGTGAATTGCATTTTATTACTTACTTTACTTTATTTTTTCCTTCCTCTATTACCGTGAAGCGTAATGTGGAGATGAAGTTTTCGTTCCCCAGCCAAGAGTGTCGCCTTGCCTGCTGTGTGTCCCGGTTGTTGTCGGATGTCAGTGATGTCTATCCATCTGCTTCTTGGTCTTCTCTGCGCTTTAAACCCAGATCTTCAAGTATTGTAGGCGAGTAATGGTAATTTATCGGGCTCCATTTTCATGAGATGGCCAAAACACTTGATTTTCTGAGTCTCTATGTACTTGATGCAGGATGTACGAGGGACGGTCAAAAAGTAATGCCTCGTAATTTTTAATTTCATTCAATTGGCAAGAAAACAGATAAAATTCACATTGAAATGTAGCCCCAAGTCTGAACTTCAAAAATGTATTTCTCAATGTAGTCTCCGTTATGTGTTACAGTTTTTGTCCATCTTCTCACAAGGGCATGTATCCCCGCACGGTAAAAATTTGTGTCCTTTTTCCTAAACCACTGACGTACTGCGCGTTTAAGGGTCTCGGTGTCCTCAAAGTGATGTCCGCGAAGATCTTCTTTCAGTGGTCCAAACAGATGGAAGTCAGAAGGTGCAAGATCGGGACTGTAAGGGGGATGTGGTAATAATGTCCAGCCAAATTCTGCAATCGTATCAATGGTGCGTTTAGCGGTGTGTGGCGTGGCATTATCGTGCAACAGTATTGCAGTTCTCTGATCTTTTAATGGGTAAAGTCGCCGAAGACGACCTCTAAGCTTCTTCAAAGTTTCAATGCAACGGTCTGCATTCACCGTGTTTCCCTCTTCCAAGAAGTCGAGAAGAATCACACCCTTCTCATCCCAAAACACGGAGGCCATAACTTTCCCTACAGATGGTGAACTTTTGAACTTCTTTCTTGTCGGCGATGTTGTGTGATGCCATTCCATTGACTGCCTCTTGAATTCTACTTCAGCTTCGTCACAACGATGTACCCAATGTCGGACAGTGCTAGCATCCACTGTTGAATCTCCATAAACATTCTTCAAACGTTCGTGGATGCGAATTGGGGTCTTGCCTTCAGCATTGAGGAATTCTATGACATAACGTTGTTTTAACCGAACGTCTTTGGCAGCCATTTTTAAACTGTTACAGTCGTGCCACCTGTTACTGAAACAGGTTGGTAATGCTATACAGTGTAGAAGAGTGTTTGAGGAATCCTGCTAAATTTACAAATTGCACACCGATGCAGTATTTACATACATAAAAAATAGGAGGCATTACTTTTTGACCTTCCCTCGTAGTTTATACCACTTTTCTGATGTCATCATTTATCATCCTGTCTCTCCTGGTAACATTAGTTGCTTTTCTTAAGCATCTCAACTCCCAGGAAATGATTTTCCCTTCCTGTGCTTTGCTCAATGACCATGTTTGATACTGATAGCAAAGAGTTGGTAAGAATATACTATTTATCAGCTGTCGCTAATTTCCATACTGGTATTCAAATGTTTGAGTAGTGGTGACAGTAAGCCACTGAACTGGCTTTTTGACATATTGTTTCAATTTCTGTGTCAATGTTTCCATTTTCAGTAAAAATGCTTTCTTGGTATTTCAACTCTGGAACCTGCTTAAGCATTTTATTATTAATTAAAATATGGGCGACGTTGATGTCATATTTTTGTTAAGCGGATATATCATGCTATTTATTTATATGTGTGTGTTTCTGACACTGATTGAGAAGAATAATATATGGAATGGGTTAGATAAATAGACTTACGTAACAACAGCGAATATCTCATACCTAAAACTACCCCTCATTCGTCTCAATGACTAAAATTTGTTAGACTCCACGTTAATCCTACACAGATTTCACCTTGAAAAAATTTTAACTGTACATGTGTCGTGTTCTGGAAACCGGTCTCTAGTTTATACTTCATGTTGCGAAAAGCCCCACTTTGTCAATTCTATTTTCTTATTCTGTAACGAAGAACCTTCTTTTCTCCTCGGACGCTGTTCCATCTATGGCAACAACATTAGAGATTTCTTATAAAAACATGACTAGAAATCGCTCAGTCTATTTGCAAATTGGTTATGGCACGAGGCTAGTGGGTAATTTGGATTAGAAATAGCCGATTGGCTTATGGCAAGCATTATAGCAATGGCGAAAGACGGGTTTACAGGGTACCCGATGTTTGTAGTTTGTGATAGTTGTCTTTGGTTACGTTACTTCCTTCTTCTTCCTTTCTTCTTGTCGTCCCTTACGGAGCACGGAACCAGCACTGTAGTTGTTCCATGGAAGTCTGCACAAACTCTTTTGAGCTCCTTACGAAGCATGGAACCAGTACTACAGCATGTCACCAGGAAGCACGCCCATGCCCTTCAGTGGTGGTTTTTATGGCAATTAGTTAAATTGCTAACCATACCCCATCAACATGGTGCTGCGGAGGTCACTAATCATTCTAAAATTAATCGTGGCCTTTTTTTTAGCGTTTTACAACCTTCTTGTGTTCTCTCTCTCTCTCTCTCTCTCTCTCTCTCTCTCTCTCTCTCTCTCTCTCTCTCTCTCTCTCTCTCTCTCTCTCTCTCTCTCTCTCTCTCTCTCTCTCTCTCTCTCTCTTTCTGTCTGTTATTGGTTACTATTCTTGCTGGTATTATTATTATTATTATTGTAATAATTGTTATCATTACAGTATTTATATTTTAAGAAAAATAGCACCACAGCACTGTCAGGTAACTTGTACAAGACGATTAGTATGAGGTTGTAAAAGACTGGTAACCCTTATTATGTCAAACAAATTGCCATAGAAACAACATGCTGCAAGAGGGTGTGAATGCCCTGGGCAGGCTTCCTGCAAGAAGACCAGCTGCAATGGTGGCTTCATGCTCCATAGGGGGTGCAAAGGAAAATTATTGATTATTCTTAACTCTTTCACTCTCAGGCAGTTTGTACGTTTTACCCTGTCACTAAAATGGATGCCGCTTTCCGCACAGGTTTTTAATCAAGCAGTAAAAATATATATTTATGAAACAATATAAAATATCAATATAATGTTGTATATTGAAGAATTCTTATAAGTGGTTAAAAGTCTGTATGCAACAAATAAAGTTCTTTTAAACTGTGTATTCACGAGAAGATCTGACAATAGCCAACGGGCGTACAAGACGGCCCTTGGAAGAATAAAGTACCGTACCATATCTTGACGTGCTATAGGGCTCGTGGGAAAGTATGAGTTAATGACTTTTACAGACTTTCATAAATGTTTAGTTGCACAGAATAAAAAGATTGAGCTGGTTTGACAAGGTCACTATTGTGAAGCTAGCGGAAAAAAACCAGACGCATTACCACTGGAGTGAGATGTGAGCAGAAGAGGATTTCTTTGGATATGCCACATGGTCAGGAATACTGATAGCAATGCAAGAGTCATCATTCTGGATGTCCCATGGACAGAAAAATACAGGGAGGCTGATAACACAATGAGATTAGAACTGGCGACAGACAAGACAGGGATAAAGAAAACACAGACAAGACAGGGATAAAGTAGACACAGACAATACAAGGATAAAGACGACACAGACAAGACAGAGATAAAGGAGACACAGACAAGACAGGGATAAAGACGACACAGACAAGACAGGGATAAAGACGACACAGACAAGACAGGGATAAAGACGACACAGACAAGACAGGGATAAAGGAGACGAGACACAGACAAGACAGGGATAAAGGAGACGAGACACAGACAAGACAGGGATAAAGGAGACACAGACAATACAGGGATAAAGACGACACAGACAAGACAGGGATAAAGTAGACACAGACAATACAAGGATAAAGACGACACAGACAAGACAGAGATAAAGGAGACACAGACAATACAAGGATAAAGACAACACAGACAAGACAGAGATAAAGAAGACACAGACAAGACAGGGATAAAGACGACACAGACAATACAGGGATAAAGGAGACACAGACAATACAGGGATAAATGAGACACAGACAAGACAGGGATAAAAGATACATAGACAAGACAGGGATAAAGACGACACAGACAAGACAGGAGGGATAAAGTAGACACAGACAATACAGGGATAAAGGAGACACAGACAAGACAGGGATAAAGTAGACACAGACAAGACAGGGATAAAGTAGACACAGACAAGACAGGGATAAAGAAGACACAGACAAGACAGGGATAAAGAAGACACAGACAAGACAGGGATAAAGGAGACACAGACAAGACAGAGATAAAGAAGACACAGACAAGACAGGGATAAAGACGACACAGACAAGACAGGGATAAAGGAGACACAGACAATACAGGGATAAATGAGACACAGACAAGACAGGGATAAAGGAGACATAGACAAGACAGGGATAAAGACGACACAGACAAGACAGGAGGGATAAAGTAGACACAGACAATACAGGGATAAAGGAGACACAGACAAGACAGGGATAAAGTAGACACAGACAAGACAGGGATAAAGTAGACACAGACAAGACAGGGATAAAGAAGACACAGACAAGACAGGGATAAAGAAGACACAGACAAGACAGGGATAAAGGAGACACAGACAGACTTGGACACGATTTGACGTCAACTATTTTACAGCATGTGCTTCATCGGGAGCTGAGAATCAATGAAAGTATTTCCTTCTCTCTTGCTGTCCTTCTTTGTTGTTTTAATTTTACATTCCCTGTCGTTGTCTGTGTCCAGAAATGTGGGGTGTCCGAAAATTATTCACCGGATAATGAAGTTCAATATCCTTGATCAAGATACGTGTGTTACAGATAGTACTGTACTTGCAGCATTAACCTAAAGAATTGTATCGGTCACATTCAAAATGCAAAGCTCAGGGTGGAGTTTTTCACTATGTGGGCACCGTTTGTAACACGTACAATGACCAGATGATGCTCCAGTTCCCGCCAGGTAAACCTATTCCGAGTGGCTAAGAGGTTTGGCGTCCGACTCGAATTCTAAAGGTACCAGGTTCGATTCCCAGTAGAGGGAATTTCTTTTCAGAACCAGTGGTCCTAATGATGTCATACTCCCCCCTGGTCTCGTGGGTAGTGAGATCGGATGCATAGCCTTCTCGGCGACAAAATAGGTCCTATGTGCAAGTTGTTTACGTTAAAAATCCCACGGCAGTTGGAAATCGTTAAGAGTAGGCCATAAGGCCGCTGCCCTGGCAAAATTTTAAAATTAGAAACCTATCCACCAAATAGATTTATAGAATGCGTGATTCCTATATACGCACATTGGAATTCTCGCCAGTGCTACGGAGTTCGTGCACTGTGCTGAGGTCCTCCTTGTGTGATCTAAGGGCGGAGATCGGAGCACTGATGGAGTTGTCCGTATGCAATGAAGATAGTCCTTAAAACCAAACCAAACCAAACCTATCACTTCTGTTGTTTTTTTTTATGTTGTTCAGTTTTCTACTTCTTCATTTCATGCTATCAACTAGCATTAAGTAGCCCTGAAAAGGACTAGTAGCATCTATCAACTAGCATTAAGTAGTCCTGAAAAGGTCTACCAGCATCTATCAACTAGCAATAAGTAGCCCTGAAAAGGACTACTAGCATCTATCAACTAGCATTAAATAGCCCTGAAAAGGACTAGTAGCATCTATCAACTAGCATTAAGTAGCCCTGAAAAGGACTACTAGCATCTATCAACTAGCATTAAGTAGCCCTGAAAAGGACTACTAGCATCTATCAACTAGCATTAAGTAGCCCTGAAAAGGACTAGTAGCATCTATCAACTAGCATTAAGTAGCCCTGAAAAGGACTACTAGCATCTATCAACTAGCATTAAGTAACCCTGAAAAGGACTTGTAGCATCTATCAACTAGCATTAAATAGCCCTGAAAAGGACTACTAGCATCTATCAACTAGCATTAGGTAGCCCTGAAAAGGACTAGTAGCATCTATCAACTAGCATTAAGTAGCCCTGAAAAGGACTACTAGCATCTATCAACTAGCATTAAGTAGCCCTGAAAAGGACTAGTAGCATCTATCAACTAGCATTAAATAGCCCTGAAAAGGACTACTAGCATCTATCAACTAGCATTAAGTAGCCCTGAAAAGGACTAGTAGCATCTATCAACTAGCATTAAATAGCCCTGAAAAGGACTACTAGCATCTATCAACTAGCATTAAGTAGCCCTGAAAAGGACTAGTAGCATCTATCAACTAGCATTAAGTAACCCTGAAAAGGACTAGTAGCATCTATCAACTAGCATTAAGTAACCCTGAAAAGGACTAGTAGCATCTATCAACTAGCATTAAGTAACCCTGAAAAGGACTACTAGCATCTATCAACTAGCATTAAGTAGCCCTGAAAAGGACTAGTAGCATCTATCAACTAGCATTAAGTAACCCTGAAAAGGACTAGTAGCATCTATCAACTAGCATTAAATAGCCCTGAAAAGGACTAGTAGCCTCTGTACATCTTGCAGTGATGACTTTAATTTGTCCCTTGTTAGATGCTCCTAACACCTCTGCCAGAGCACGTGACTGCTTAGTGCTGGCTTCCTGTAAGGGGGCCTGGCTGCAAAAGTGGTTCCATGCTCCATAAGGAGCGAAAAGAAAAAAAATGATGATGATGATTATACCAGATACTTCCTTAGGGGGAGTGAAGTGTTAGAGATTTCGGAGTAAAATGTTAGAGACATGACAATACTAAGTCTAGATTCATGAGGTCAAGTGGCCATTTCTCTTCCTTGCTGCATTTTCCTACACTAAGTCAAGAGTAAAATAGCATTTGCAACTGAGCAGACTGGAGCATAAAGCTATCAGGTTTTGAACCCGGAAACCGGTACTTTTTCCGCCAGGGGGCTCGTGCTCTAACCACTCTGCCAATCGACGCTCAGAATGTCAATACTGTTATTGATCTTTTCTCACTCTTTTCGTATCATTGACATAATTTGACTATATGCACTTTCGATCTTATCCTCCCCTAGTTAAAATTATAGATTTTTATCCCTGACTCCTCTCTTCTATCCAAACCACAAAGATGTCCCCAGTCGGTGACAGATAAAAAAAACACCAGCATTTCCAATTCTAGCATGTTTGGTTTTTTGTTGGCATCAATCTCTCTATTCACCGGCGTCACGATATGCACTGGGTGACCCAACAATAAAGGCAAGAAACACCTTTATTATTGTCGTTCCATTATCCTTGTTTGTTTTTTACGTTCCGAACACATTCCTGTAATGGACATTAGCAGAATCCCTGCTGATTGTTTTTCCCTCACCACATCAAAACATTAAAGGTTAAACAAAGAAAGCGTGACCGTTCAGGACAAAATCGGGCTTGGTGGGTATCCGGAGATAGTGAGATATTTAAATTTCACAAAAAGATATTTGCTGAATGAGCCAGACGCCGCGGGAACAAAAAAATGTCAGAGGAGATAAATAAGGAATAAACCTACTGTTAACATAAAAAATGGTAAAGAAAATCCCCACAGCAGATACTGCCATAAGAGAGTGAATTGGTAGTGGCTTCGCTATACTTGGCTCCAGTTTTTTTATTTTTTTTAATAAAGTGGTGTGCTCAGTTCCTTTTCTCCCTACTTTGCCTTCCCTAACTCAACAGGAGAGTCTGGTACCCGTTTAAGTCTGGATATACTGGAGCGCGACGCCACCGTACGAGGTGACAAATGGGAGGTTATGCACAACTCATAACCAGACCACAAGGTCTTTTATATTTGAAAATGCCCCCCCCCCCTTATAGAACCGATAGACCCTGTGTCGTGGTTGAACAGAGCGCACCTCGCCACAACGAGGCTTAATTTTTTTTAAAAAGAAGGTTATGCACGGATCTCATCGTCTGTAACAAATTGACACAGAAATCGCCGCTGTAAGAGCATATGTAGGCTTCGGTTCAGGCCTCCTTCACAGGAGCCAGCTGCTATGGTGGGTCCGTCTTCAGAAGGAGCTAGGGGCTGGATTTACACAAAGTGAGGCCATAAGCTATTAGAAGCTGTAGAGGTCCTATTTGGCAATTGATAACAGAGTAAGGCAGTGTAAAAATTAATTTAGGCATATCACGTATGATGTACGAATGGTACTATCGTTATAAGTGGAAATTAACATTATAGACGTACCCCATCTATAACTATTTCTGTACCGTTTTGTGCTGCTAAGCGCTAACACACCCCCCCCCCTCCCCCCCCCCCCCCCCCCAACCTGCGAATTTCCATTTCTTCGTCAATCTTCCTCTGCTCTAATTTACGGTCTTCCGCGTCTTTCCTCCTAGCTTCTTCTTTTTCCTCTTTAGCTTCAGCTGCTTTCCTCTCCGCATCATATCTCTCAAGTTCGTCCCTGACAAAAGCTTTCGCTTCGTCGCCGTCCAGTCCCTCTTCCATTGCATCATGTCTGAGCATCTGCCTCAGTTTCGCCCTCTCTGCCATAGTAAATAAGTGACTGAGACTACTCAAGGAAGAAAAGAAGAAAAAGGATACACTGGTTCCTACCACTTGCGAGAAAATACCAAAACAAAAGATGATATACTTTAACCTGGGATACCTCCTCCAAAAAATATAGTATCTAACTATCGCTGATATTAATCGGCAATAAAGCACCTAATGCAGACGACTACGCCAAATAAATGGTAGTTACGATTACTCACTAAAAAAATAAGTTGCTACAGTGGAAACAAAATAATTATTGCACACACAAAAACTTTAAGGAGAAAAAAAAATCCCCCAAATTTTTAATCCACTAAAAGTACACCCCTGAAGTCAGTTAGGGTAAGGGAGGTAATTTACAGGACGTAATTGTCTGAACGCACTCCTTAGTTTAGCTCAAACACGTACTTCTTCAGAACCCTGTAAATGTTATACACTCACAAACTTTACCAGCGTTTAGTATTACAAAAAAAGTAATTAACATATATTCCGACAAAATCAACCTGTAACTTACTTACTTACTTAGTCGTTCCCCTTCTACCGTGAGGTGTAGAGGTTTGGAAGAGAGAGCGCCAGACCATTCTATCAGCTGTCTTCTTCCTGGCCTGGTTCCACTCCAGCCCTCGGTCCCTCAAAGATTGTCCAATGTTGTCCTCCCAGCGGACTCTGGGTCGTCCTGGAGGTCTGGATCCCTGGCTCTCTGTTTCCCATGCTTGTCGTGGTAGCCGATCTTCTCCCATTCTGCAGACATGGCCAAACCATCTCAGTTGGGACTGTTCTATCTGGGTCTGCAGCGGATGGGATTTCAGGCCTTGACGGATCGTCTGGTTGCGGACTACGTCTCTTCCCGTCACTTCAACCACTTTCCTCAGATATTTCACCTCTGAGGTTTGGATCTGGCCCTTGTGGGTTGTAGTCACTGCCCACGACTCGCATCCACACGTCAAGACTGGGACACAGGTGGAGCGGCACAGCCATCCCCGTCCTCCTACCAACCTCTCTCCCGCTGAGGAATCCACGATTTACGGCCTGAAAAAGTCTCCCCGCCGCTGCCCCCCGAGCGGCCAACTCTTCCCTGATGCCTCCCTTTCGGTCTACAATAGCTCCGAGATATTTAAAGTGGTCGACCTGCTCCAGGACCTGTTCTCCCATCTTAATCTGATGTTTTCTTTCTTCTCGTGATATCACCATGGATTTTGTTTTAGAGCTGCTTATGACCATCCCTCTCTTCTCCAGCTCTTCCTTCCAGACTTGCAGGTTGGATTGGAGATGTGCCTCTGATTTAGCAATCAGGGCAACATCATCAGCAAATGCCAGCTCCGAAATATAGACCTGTCTCATCTTCCAGTACCCCACTGAATACTTTCTTGTCCTCTCCTTACATGCCTTGATGACATCGTCCATAAGGAGTATGAAGAGGTAAGGTGATAGGATATCACCTTGTCTTACACCAGTGGTGGTCCTGAACTTTTCTGACTTATGGTTTGCTGTCCTCACATAATTTCTGCAAGACTTGTAGAAGCTCTGTATAGCATGAATCAGAGGTGCTGGAATATTCTTCCTTGCCAAACAGTCCCAAAGTTTGCTCCAGGGGACCCTGTCAAACGCCTTTTCCAGATCTATGAAACAAAGATGGATCTCACTCTTATACTCAAGGGCCTTTTCACTCAGCTGTCTGAGTGTGAAGATTAGGTCTTGAGTACTTCGGTTTGCTCGGAATCCGCACTGGACCTCATCCAATTGTGGCTCAGCTAGGCGTCGGAGTCTCTGCTCTAGGATTCTAGAGTAGATTTTACCAGGGACACTGAGAAGGGATATGCCTCTATGGTTTCTACATTGTCGATTGTCACCCTTTTTGAAAATTGGTGTTATGATGGCAATCTCCCAATCCTTTGGTATGGTCTTGTTGCACCATGCTGCCTGTAGGACCTTTAAGAGTAATAGGTCGCCTGATGCTCCCATGTACTTAACCATTTCTGGTGTTATACCATCATGCCCTGCTGCTTTGCCCATCTTGATTTTCTCTAGTGCTGCCCTCAGTTCTTCCATCTTTATGTCATCTTCACCATCATTGGTTTTCTTTTCTGTGCTAGTGGTTATCATTTCTGTTGCTTCACCATGCTCACCATCCAGGAGTTCTGAGAAATATTCTTTCCATCTTTCCATTACTTCCTTCGGGGCAGTAAGCAATTTGCCTTGCTTGTCCTTTATAAATTTGAGAGGGCATTGTTTTTCCTTCCTCATGTTCTTTAGGGTCTTATAGAACAATTTCTGGTTTTCTTGTGCATCTTTTTCTAGCTTTTCTCCAAATTCTTCCCAGGACTTCTGTTTTGCTGCTAGCACTTTGTTCTTTGCTTCTGTTCTGAGTGTCACATATTCTCTATATTTTTCCATTTGTCCTGTTGTGTTTTTAGCTCCTAAGTATTGTTTCCATGCCATTTTCTTCTCTCTTATTTTCTCTTTGACTTCCTCTGTCCACCAAGGTGTCCTCTTTCTCTGGTTCCCAAGTCGGACTTCACCGCATGCTTCTGCAGCAGCTGTCTTTATGATATCCTTGAATTTATTCCAGAGGGTTTCCAAGTCATCAGGTCATTCTTCTGTGTTGCTCACTGCTGTAGCAATAAGCCCCTGATATCTGGTCTTAATTTCTGGCTCTCTCAGCTTGTAGGTCCTAATGCTCATTTCTCCTGCTCGTTTACTTGGTTTCTTGCGTGATGTTGGGCAGTTCCTAGACTGAGCAACTCTTTCAGTTGTTCGTTTGATTGTTAGCAGGTAGTGATCACTTCCAATCTCTGGCCCCCTCCAGACTCTTGCATCTCGGACATATCTGAATGAGCTTCTCCGAACAATGGCATAGTCGATCACTGACTTGGTTGGTTCACATCTAGTGTATGCATGTATGCGCTTATGGGGGAACTTTGTGTTTGTAATGATCAGATTCTGCTCACTGCAGAATCTAAGGAGTCGCTTTCCATTGTCATTGAGAGTGTCTTCTCCATATCTTCCGATAACTCCACCCCATCTAGCATGGTCATTTCCAACTCTGGCATTAAAATCTCCGAGCATGATAACTTCATCTAGGCAGTCATCCACTGTCCTTTGAAGCAGCTCGAAGAATTCCTCCTTGACCTCTGCTCTCTCATCCTCATTTTGGCCCATACACTATGACCAGGTTGACTATGGTTTCTCCTTCTTTTAGTTTTACAACCATAATGCGCTCCGAGACAAAGTTCCATCCCTTGATACTATCTTTTTGATTTTGGGCCACAATGCAACCCACGCCCCCTTTAGCTCTTTCAGATATGGGTACACCACTGTAGAGCAACGTGTTGCCATCGAGATCCATGACTCCTTGTCCTTTTTTCTTCGTTTCCGTTATAGCCAGGATTTCTAGTTTTGCTTTCCTCATCTCTTCCACCAGCTCCTCTTCCTTCCCATTTATACTTCTTGTGTTCCAAGTTCCATAAGTCGTAGTCCGTAGTCCGTTCCAGTTCGTCGCCTTTAGAATCAGTCAGGTTTTCTCTCTTGTATTGCTCGTAATCATAGTTTAAGACAAACAGGTGATTGGCCTGTTGTGCCTTTGCATTGTGGAGGGGCTGCCTCCTTACGGCCTCCATGCAGGCCGCCCTCCTCCTTTTTCATCCGGGCTTGGGACCGGCATAGGCGGAGTTAACCTGTAACTCAAATGTATATTACTCAAAATGCTGTGGAAAAACTTATCAGTTTGTGTGGTCAGCACGCCCATAAACAGATCGTTACGTCTAGGGGATAAATTATTTTTAAAGATACACAAAACCACGAGACAATCACAACCTTACTCTATATCAGAATACAGAATCTTACAGACGAGCTGATATTGTCGTCTCGTCTTCCTATTCAAAATTCAAAATAAAAAATCCTTCGGACGAGACCACATTTGTCGTCCTTGCTCAGGATTTTTAGTTCAATTCCCGGAAACGAGCCCACATTTGTCGTACTCGTCTTCCTATTCTAAGTTCAAAAATCCTTCGGACGAGACCACATTTGTCGTAGATTGTTGATAGGAGAATTAAGACTCGGGTTGATCCCTTCTGATTAGATTTGAATAAGTGATAGTCACAGTGATAGATAGTAATAGCAATAGATTTCCACGAGTGAGATGGTAGAATGTGATAGAGGCGGTCACTGAGATCGAGAAATCTTCTCTCTCTCTGCCTATCTTCTACGACAGATTTAGAGGAGTCAGACAGTCTAAACACACACACACACATATATATATATATATATATATATATATATATATATATATATATATATATATATATATATATATATATATCTCCACTCACGTGCACGCACATTCAAGTGACGACAGTTAAACACACAGACGTGGGAAAACTATAACAGTGATTATATAGATATTTTGGAACGAAACTGACCGACACGCTGGAATAATTATTGAGTAGTTTAATTATCATAACAAACTTCTCTCACAACATATAAAATTACATCAAAGCATATACAAATAGTCATAAAGTCAATAAAAGTGCTACAAGAATGATAGACCCACAGTTATGATCTTCACTCGATGTTTAGCCCACAGTCCCGTTAGGAGAAAGATGATAGCCCAAAGAGTCACAGATACATATGACTCGGTCTAATATTTTCCCCGGTTTAAGGTATGGACAGACTTGATATCTCTGCTCTATTTTAAGGGAAATATGGTTATCAATACTTGCATAAAGAAAGTTAAGACAGCAAAATGAGTGCCAAATTACAACAATAAAGAAACACTCAGACCTGCATTCACTCTATTTACTCAGCCGTGCCCACGTGCACTCCTGCATACTTACAGCTTTGTTAACAGCATCTGGAAACATAATTTTTAGGACATTCACATACAGAATCGTCAATGGCAGTCTTTGACCAAGAAATCCCCAGTTCCAAAAAAGACGGGTTGAATTCTCTGCTTCCGGGAACGATTCCTTGGGTGTTCTTATTTTTCGGATGTCTGTTTAGGTCACATTAAAATTTTCCAGGTACGAACATTAACAACGAGCACAGTGTCAATAGCTTAGGTTTCTAGAAATGAGGAATGTCAGATCGGTGTCTACTTTCAGAAAAGGACTATCTTTGGTCACCACACCACTAGTCAAAACTCCGTCGGAATGTTACTGACGTTAATATGTTATTTGCGACATAGGCTAAAAATGTACTAGAGTTGTTTCTCAGGAAGAATTAAACATGGCGCGATAGGCCTGTTACTTCATTTAACCTATAGGGTACTTGTAAAGATTATGCACCAAGGCTTTCTAGGAAAATGTTTTAGTTCTTCACAGATATCACTCATCAGTACTTAACGCTGGCAAAGTTAGGGTTAACCCCAGTATTCACTGAATAAAGGAAAAAACACATATAAAATAATTATACATACTAGGTAATCGTTATAACTTACATTTTTAAACTGCAAGCGTACAGCTTGACTTATCATTTAAAACTTCCCGTAAAATAAGTTATATACATAAAATCAATCATCATGAATTAGGAATACTTACGTATCCCGTCAATACTCACTGATGTAGCATTTTAGTTATAAGTTAATTTTAAAATATATTCTCGTCTGATTATTTAGCAGTTAAATTTAATTCCCGATAGCTACCTGGTTTTAAGCTAGAAATTATACTTTATTCTGCTTTCCACTGAAACACGTCACTAGAAAATAATACAGACTATATTTTAATTAATCTGCACAAAAATCTAACTAGGGAAATAAGCGATTTAACACTTTAAACACTTCACAAAATTACTAGATATCTAATATATAATATTTACCTCCGCACAGAACTACAGATTAATACCACGAACTAGAATCATTCAATATTATGGCAAAATGTTGCCCTAAAACGCAATAACCTCCCGAGCCTGGCATCTACGTAATAACATCACTAGTGCGTTTCTAAATGAGAACAGACACTCGGCGAAAGTTTGAATGGGAAAATAGTAATGTTTAAGTCGCAAACGAACGAATGCGAAAAAATACAAAAAGGATAAAAGAGTGATAATAAGGTAGAGGACACGGGTAGAGAAAGAAAGGAAAATAGAAAATTTATTGATCATAAACTCTCTGTGACAGGTTTCAATTGCTTTAATACTACAGTCTGGATAATTCTGTTTCTTAACGTTAACTTTATTCCTGTCTTGTTGTTATGTATTCTAAGGTCTTTATTTTTTCCTTTTTGGCACCACTTAATTTGGTAGTGGGCTATAATTTTCTTGTCAAAACATGCTACACAGTAAAGTTCCTCTACGGTGTAATAAGGTATCGCGTTCCTAATTGGAATGTAAGAAGTTTTTTGTTCCACGGTGTTTTCAACTGTCTTGATATATGACAATCCGTGTTGGAGTTTTGAATAATCTGTGAATTCATTATCATCGTGATCGTCATCATCATCATCATCTAATACCCTTCAGTTCTCCGTAGAGCACATGTCCTCAACCACAAATGCCAAGCCTCTCCTGGCCTATACCATCCCGTTGGGGTCTGAACATCTCTTCTTTACCTCTTTTATATAATTCTGCGTATCGTTGTTGCGTTTTTGTGGTTTAAAATTTCTACAGGGTGCGGTAGTCTGCCCCACGCTCAACCTCCTGTCATCTTTTACCACATTTCTGGCAGAATACAGTGTAACCAGTCTTCACGCCCATTTCCGCGCCCCAGAAACTCAAAAGGCTGAATAACGTGCGCGTGTGTCTTTATTTCAGGGCTTGATTCCAAGTCTCGGATCATTTGTATTTTATTATATTTGCGCTTAGACTCTTCTACGCTAGTTTTCTTTTCTATGCATATGTTAATTAGGTTTCTTTATTACAACTCTTTCTGGGCATATGTTAATTAGGTTTCTTTATTTCAGCTCTTTCTTGGCACATGTTGATTATGTTTCTTTATTTCAACTGTCTATGCATATGTTGATTAGGTTTCTTTATTTCAGCTCTTTCTGGGCATATGTTGATTAGGTTTCTTTATTTCAGCTCTGTCGGGATTTGTTGATTAGGTTTCCTTATTTCAACTCTTTCAAGGCTTTTGTTGATTCGGTTTCCAAAGCAGCTACCATTTTTCGCTTCTTTGTCTGCTATCTCATGACCACACCCTTCAATTAATCTTGCCAGCGAATCTTTCTCTCTATCTTTCATTAAGTGTAATCCATCTCATAGATCTGTCATTGTGTATTGTCAGTATGTGTGACTGTCGGTGATAACAGTTCTGTTAAACATTCGTTTTAAAAATTCTTAATTCCTTGGTTGTTAATCTTAACCGCTTCACGGGTGCAGTCGATTTCCTGAGCGACACCAGCACGAGTTTGGAGTTTGTGATTTATAGATCAAAGTGTCAGGGGTCACACGGCTGTCAATCTTGTCCTGGCACAAAGATCGCTGTCGTTTCTTCCTTTTTTTTTTTTTTTTGTTCTTTTTTTTAAAATGTGTTATGTAGATGAACGGTTTAAAATAAAAGATATATATATATATGAGTATATACGTTTTTTTTTGTTTCATCAACCTCGCTCATGGGGCGAATACCTACTAGACCAATGGCCTATCTATCCATTCATCCACCACCATCCATCCACCATCCATTCACTATCTATCTATCTATCTATCTATCTATATATCTATCTATCTATCTATCTGTCTGTCTGTCTGACTGTCTGTCTGTCTATGACGAAGAAAGAATAGCACTTTTGCACTCTGATACAAGTCATCAAATACAAGCTTCACGTGAAACTGGCAGCCTCACCATGTAAAGAACTGCTGCAGAAACAACTACTACATGAGCATGTGTTTTTATGCAGGCTTCTAGCAAAGAGATCAACTACAGTAACACCGCCGTGCTCCGCGAGCGGCGAAAGAAAGTGAACAAAATTCTCTGATAACTTAATCATCCACTGTCCCGTGTTGACAAGCATTATAATTACAAACGTGCATAACCCACTGATGACTTACAAAGATTACATTCCTGTTTCGCACAATTCATTCTTGATTATGATAATCTCTATAACCTCTCGTCACAAGCACAATTTATATAGTACAGTCGCGATACACGATATAAGTAATAGCCACAGTTCTGTTTTTGTTTATCAATATATTATCGCCTTTGTGAGCTTTCGTATTTTTCCCACCAGTGTGCTTTACTTTTTACCCTCGTCTCTCGAACTCTCTCTCTCTCTATCTTTATTTCTCTCCCTCTATTTAACTCACTGATTATATCTGTGTGTCTGTGATTATTCATTCAGCTTCTAAATATGGTTTCCTTTGTTTCTTCTTTCTCCTGTAAACTCTTGTGTATATTTCACTGGAACTTCCACGATCTTAGTCAATAGTTTTAGTTTCATTCACGCTTAGTTGTCTCAGTAAATGGTTTCAAATTTCTTTCGCCCTTTCACTGTCTCTATAAATAGTTTGAGTTTCGTTTACTTTTCCAAAGTCCTCTGTAGGTGGTTTCAAATTTCGTTTACTGTTTTACTGTCTCTGTTGATGATTTCAAATTTCGTTTACTGTTTCACTGTCTCTGTTGATGATTTCAAATTTCGTTTCTTCGTTCACTGTCTCTGTAGGTGGTTTCATATTTCGTTTACTGTTTCACTGTCTCTGTTGATGATTTCAAATTTCGTTTATTCGTTCACTGTCTCTGTAGGTGGTTTCATATTTCGTTTACTGTTTCACTGTCTCTGTTGATGATTTCAAATTTCGTTTACTGTTTCACTGTCTCTGTTGATGATTTCAAATTTCGTTTATTCGTTCACTGTCTCTGTAGGTGGTTTCATATTTCGTTTACTGTTTCACTGTCTCTGTTGATGATTTCAAATTTCGTTTACTGTTTCACTGTCTCCGTTGATGATTTCAAATTTCGTTTATTCGTTCACTGTCTCTGTTGATTATTTCAAATTTCGTTTATTCGTTCACTGTCTCTGTTGATGATTTCAAATTTCGTTTATTCGTTCACTGTCTCTGTAGGTGGTTTCTGTCACGTAGGGTTTATATTCATTTAATTTCCTACATCTTCTTCCTATGCTTTCACCCGAATTCTCTCTTTTATTATCTCTGTATTTCCTTTTTCCTGTATATTTTTCATCCATTCGTTTTGCGAATATTATTTTCATATAATTCGCAAACTTTACCTGTTTTCCTTTCTCTAAAACTGAGAATCGCACCTGGGTGGTATTGCGTACATGTCAGTCGCGCTGGTCGGACGATAGGCGTGAATTTACAGCATTCGCTAGACATTCGTCTGAGGGTCTCTGGCCTGGGGCGTGAAAATTCACGCGAGGGACATGGAAAGTAGACAGAGAGTCTGCATTTCAGTAAACGCATGAGGTTTTTCGTCAGAAAAAAACCCGGCTTAGCGTGAAAATCCACTCCGCACTGCAGACGGTGGTCTGAGATTTGCAACTCATGCAAGCCCTCGGCCACTGATGGCTGTTACGTCACGCGATAAGCGGACGAAGGTGTTATACGGACAGGGGAGACTATTTCGCTTGGCGAAATAAGATTAGGATCCTGTGTCCGATTTTACAGATATTGGCCAAGTTTGAAACTTTAATTTCATTCTCGCTCATAGACTCACAGTAGATAGGTTGCTCGTAAACAGAATAGCTGTTAGCGAAGATCTCAGTTTGTTTCGGCAATTTGTCGAACTTCTAGACTTCCAGAAATATTTTCAGCATTTTATTCTTAAGTTGTGCGACTACCTGTAATTCTGTGGTTGAGGTAATTAATATGATAGATATATAGATTTTGTGAGTGTTAAAGTGCTAAGCGCTTAATTCATTTTAATCTATTTCTTTAGCGCAGAAGAGAAATAAAGTGGTAGGCTATTATATTTTCTAGGGAAGCATTCAGTGGAAAGCAGAATAAAATTAAAATTTCTACCTTATAACGGCAATTGTAGCTATTTATGAATTTAATTCAACCGCTAATACTCAGTCGAGTGTATTTTTCTAAACTAACGTATAAACTCTAGAATCGAGCCTCATGAATGGTGACGGAATACGCACGTGTTCCTAATTCATGAGGATTGCTGATTTTTAAATATAACTTACGTCACGGGAAGTTTAAATGATAAGCAAAGCTCTCTGCTTGCAAGTTTAAATGTAAGTTATAACCAGTACAGATTCTGTTTATTATATTATATGTGTTATTTTTCCTCCACACAGTGAAAGTTTTGGGGTGACCCTAACTTTACCAGCACCTAGTAGTAGTTTCCATACTTGTGAAGGAATAGACAGTCCTTATTTTGAACCACGTGGGTTTCTTAAGTACCACTGGTCTAACAGTGCATATGCAACCCGAGTTAGCCAGAAATACTATATCCCAATAACGGGTTTTCAAAGACTGTAATGATAAATACTGGACCTTGGAGCCAGATCTTAATTTCTTCTAGAAAACACTACGTAATCTTTCTGCCTGGTGGCGCGAAATACTTCTAGTATTATCTAACATTTCCCGACTATATATATATATTTTTTGTGGACAAATCTGTGGTGTGACTAAAGTGAATCCTATATTGAGGGAAGGCACCGACCTGACATTCATCATTTCTAGAAAACCTACGCTATTGACACTGTGCTCTGCTAACTCCCGCGCCTGGAATAACTGTTAGGTGACTTAATCAGACATTTGAACAAATTTGCACACCCAAGTAGTCGTTCCCGGAGACTCCGAGTTAAATACGTCTTTTGGAACTGGGGACTTCTTGGCAGAAGACTGCATTTTTTTTGAGTCTGTGTGAAAATCTAAAATCAGTGTGTTCCAAGAGGCAGCGAGCAAAGTCGTGAGTACCTGTATGAGAGGCCATGGCGGAATGAATGAGTGTACGCTGGTTTGAGTGATATTTTCGCTATTATATCTTTGACACCCTGTTGCTGTCCTATTTGTTTTTTTTCAATCTGCATAATTTGTTGCTAAGGCTAGAGTTCTTGTGTTTTTTTTGTCTTAGGTTAAATCAGATTTTTTTCAAACTCTGTGCATATAATTACGAGATAAAACAACGAAAACTCTTAGAATAAAACCCTATGTATCTGTGACTCTGGCGCCATCATCTGTTCTCTTAACGGGGCTGGGCTAAACCTAGAGTTAACACTATAAGGGGGCTATCATCCTTGCAACATTTCCTTGAATTTTTATGACTATGTGTATATGTATTCTCCTTGATGTACTTTCTTTGATGTTGTGAGCCGATTTTTTCCTGATATTAAAATCGCTCTTGAACTTAATAATCGTGTTTGGTCAGCTCGTTCTAGATAATATATATATCATTGTTATAGTTTTCCCACGTCTGTGTGTTTACCTGTCGTCACGTGTATGTGCGTGCCTGTGAGTGATAGAAATATACGTAATATGTATATTGGTGTAGTCTGTCTGACGCTGTAACAACTGTTGTAGAAGATAGGTGAGAGAGAGAAGAATTCTTTTCGCTTTCAGAGACAGCCACTATATCAAAATTTATCATCTCACGTGTGTGGAAATTCTATTACCTTTCACTAACTCTCACTGAGTCTATCACCTATTCAAACCTATTCAGAAGGGACCAAACCTAGTCTTAATTCTCCTATCGAAAATCTACGACAGTTTCAAATTTCGTTTACTGTTTCACTGTCTCTGTTGATGATTTCAAATTTCGTTTATTCGTTCACTGTCTCAGTAGGTGGTTTCAAATTTCGTTTACTGTTTCACTGTCTCTGTTGATGATTTCAAATTTCGTTTATTCGTTCACTGTCTCTGTAGGTGGTTTCAAATTTCGTTTACTGTTTCACTGTCTCTGTTGATGATTTCAAATTTCGTTTATTCGTTCACTGTCTCTGTAGGTGGTTTCAAATTTCGTTTACTGTTTCACTGTCTCTGTAGGTGGTTTCAAATTTCGTTTATTCGTTCACTGTCTCTGAAGGTGGTTTCATATTTCGTTTATTCGTTCACTGTCTCAGTAGGTGGTTTTAAATTTCGTTTATTCGTTCACTGTCTCAGTAGGTGGTTTTAAATTTCGTTTATTGTTTCACTGTCTCAGTTGATTATTTCAAACTTCATTTATTCGTTCACTGTCTTTGTAGATGTTTTCATATTTCGTGTACTGTTTCACTGTATTAATATATGGTTTCAGGTTTTGTTTAGTAATTCACTGGCTCAGTATATAATTTCACTTTAGTGTAGTAAACTGTTTACTATCTCATTGTTTCTTATTTTATCTCCATCTATAGTCTCCCACTCTATGTCAGTCTCGTGCACTCTCTCTTGAACTTATCTTGTCTTTGTTTCTTATGTTTTGTCCACTCTGTGCACTTTGTTGAGACCTGAGAGACCTTCTTTTTTCAGCTGTGTCATTAAATGCGACTATTGCAAAGTTGTATGAATTGTTAGCAACCTCATAATGTACAGCAAGTTGCTACAGGACTCACCACGGCAGCGGCAAATGAGGTCTAGCAAGGGAACCAACTACATAGCTGCACTTATGCCCCTTTAGGATTTTGTTATGTAAAAGTTGTGCATCGTTTCAGCGAGGTACGTAACAATCAGTTTAGACATAACATTCTTTGGTTGTATATGAGCTTATAGGTAAAAGATATTATCAATGATTTTTGTCTATCTTGAGGAGCATTGAACGAGAATAAATGAATGACGAGGTTCGGCCTACATGGATATGGGCACATGCGTGGGCTACAAAATATTCTAACTGAAATAAACTAAAGGCAGGCTGTCGTAAATTGTGAGAAGATTGGACTGAGATATTTACGGTCCCGCTGGAGCAGAGGTGATAGTGACAGCTATGTGAAAGGAAGGTGGTATGAATAGTATTGTTTCACGAGGAGGGGTAAACGTGTAGGGAAAGGGTGATAGTGGAGAGAGAAAAAGGCAGTCTTGGATTGAGTAATTGCTCTAATCCAGCCTATCTTACGACTCTATTTAACTTTCAGACGCCCTCACTCTCCTTGTACAACATACAAGGTACACAACACTTAAGTACACAAACTTCTGTGACATATAACTACTACGTACAGATGTGAAAACAAACTATGAATAACATATATATATATATATATATATATATATATATATATATATATTAGTTACATCAGAGAAATGAAAATAAATCTAATAGGCCTCCCTCTTGTATAGGAAAATTAAGAAAGATCCCACCCGAGGTAATTGTCGTGGTTGAGTTTGAGTGTAGAGTATTTGTCGAGTTGGACAACAGTAGTGAAATCGACAAGGGATAGTGGACTGACAGAGTTATAGATTACACTTTAGATAAGGTGTAAATAGGAGATGGACTTGAGACAACCTGGAAGAAGATTTATTCAAAGGATCTCTCTCTCCAGGCCTCAACTCACTTTTACTGTCTAAGCATCTCCGGCTCTCACTCTTTTCTCTTATCATACATAGAGATTCTAGTAAAGAGCTAAAAATACAAATATGGATGGAAAGGTCGTGAACAGCGTATTAATAAAGGTGTAAACTTTATTAAAGAAGAAAAAGCATGGAATTAATGCATATCATCACAACAACATAAAATTACATCAATAATCAACTAATCATCAATAGTCATCAATAATCATATACACCAACAACCACACACACAGATCACCATTTATAAAAAAACTGTAGAACACAGAGAGATGAAATAACTGAGTGTCAGCCCGTCCGTTTTCGGGACCATATGAAATAGCTCCAGTAAGTGGTTTTTTCGTATATATCCTCCATCGGTGATGGAATTAACCTGAATAAAATCACTGTATAGGCGCTATCATTGGTGATTCCTCCCTACTGGCGCGAGGTGGGCTGGAAGACTCTATTTACCTTCTGTTTACCAAAATGAATAAACTGCGTAGCAGTCCGTCCGTTTTCGGGGACCAGATGAAATAGTCCAGACAGTGTGTTACTTGTAGATCCTTCGTGAGGGACTATGCCTACAAAACTGTCCTTGTTGGTACTATCATTGGTGACTCCCCCCTATTGGCGCGAGGTGGGCTGGAGGACGCTGTTTATCTCCTGCAGACCAACTGAATGAACTTAGCGACAGCCTGTCCGCTTTCGGGGACCAAGGGGAATAGCTCCAGTAAGTGGTTTTTTCGTATATATCCGCCATCGGTGATGGAATTAACCTGAATAAAATCACTGTATAGGCGCTATCGTTGGTGACTCCCCCCTACTGGCGCGAGTGGGGCTGAAACTCTGTCCATAGATGGCTGCTCATACGTGCGAGGTTTTAAGTATCCAGAAAATACACCAGAAGAAGTCACTTGAGGACAAAGAGACCCAGGCGCGCTTATCCGGCGCAAGGCTCCGCTTGGCTGTAAATCTTGTTTAAACTGGGTTGGCTGTGGTTTGCTGAGTGCCCTGTTTAGGCACAAAAAAGCGGGTGATATGGAATTCTGCTATAGGCATGCTGGGCGGGTTTGATATTCTGGAAGCCGCGATGCTCTGGCTGGTAATCCAATAGGCGAGTAGAGAGCTACTACTGCATTTGGCGATTCCAGATTTTGCGTTGGCTCCGTTGCACTGCGTGAGCTTAACTTGGCGTTGACAAAAAGGGGTTTTGATTCAGGAACGGGGTTGACGATTCGTGACGCTAGCGGTATTCAGAAACCCTCTAGATCGAAGAGAATATTTCGTTCTTCGCCTGACTGGAGTCTGCTCTAGCGATTCGGTCTCCCTGAAACTGAGACCCAAAAAGAGACACCCTTTTACTTCAAGCAAATAATAAATCACATAACTTTATACAGAAAGTTTCGCTCCACTATGGGATTAAATTTATTGTAGTTATTGCTATGATAGTTTAGGGCTGTCTTTAACCATGTCTCCTGTTCCTTAAAAATATCAATTATCAACACGCGCCCGCATAGTCTTAATATCTTTTGCACCCCCAGGTACCTGTCAGTAAATGTTCTGACATCAAAAATCTACTCCTCTTCTCCCAATCTCAACATACAGGAAACCTAACCTGTAGTTACAGTTAAATGAATATGCTTATTCATCTTACAACATTAAATGAATTTACATAAACAGATTACAGCATTTGACATTACACAAATAAATCGTATGTCCCCTTTGGAAAATATATTAGCATTCCACAAAATGAGTACAAAGAAAATGCAATGTTCTTGCTATAATAATACAGTTGTGGCTAGATCATAAGATATAATTATATCTATGCCTGGTGACTGCTTTCAGTGAAAGTTATAGACTAGTGCCTAGCCACACAAGTAAGCATAAAATGATCATCCCTTGCCACTAGAACTATCTATCAAAAAGGAATAAGTGACTATCTCCTATAATCCAGAGTTATTACCTGCATCTCACTATTCAGTTTCTAAGTGCACCATCCACACCTGACATTATCTTACAGAAATGACAGTTAATTTTGCTGACTCTTAACCCAATGGTAAGCATTCGTGGACTGATTCTACGCCTAATATCTGTTATTGTAAGTTTAACATTTAACCCATGATAAACCGTAACAGTTTAAGCACAACTTAATAGGCCGTAGACAGCGCTACCTTATCACTGAATAAATTACTATGAGAAGTCCTCAGAAATAAATTCACTTCCCTAACAGATATATATAAAAGCTAACATGAATCTAATATTATAATTATAAGATATGTCAACTCACCCCGAAAATGACTAGAACATAGGCAAACACATTCTAGTACTGTGTTAAAGTTTGCCTTATCTCATGATGGTCATCTACGGGCCAGGAAAATTTACGAATGTCCTTGTCTATTAAAACCAGTCTACTCTTATAGATCACAAGGGACGCTCCCCCCGAACACCTGGCGTGCATATTTCTACAGAAGTTCGGCGAAAGACGTAATCTAGAGTAAGACAAAAGAAATCGTGCGAAAGTTCCCCAGGTAGAGAAATGCATAACATTATGCTCTATCTTGTCTAAGGGGCAGAAACCCAAAGACTGACCGCAGGTTTGTCTCCCCCTGTTTCCAGGATGCATAATATTATGATCCGAAGCAGCGTTCTGGAAGCCAAACACAGGGACCCTTTCGCTCGTGATCAAAGGCTTTAAACGTAAGAGATATTCCCCTGGTCAGACCAGGTGCGACTTAGATAATATTATAGTTCGCTGACCGCTACAGGCCGGAATGTAACCAAACCTCGGGTGGGGTTTGAGAAGGTGAAAAAGTTTGGCCACGAAGGTAGAAAATGAAAGAAAAAGAAAATACAAAATGACGAGGAAAACCAGGACATTTAAAAAGTAATCAAATTATGGACAAGATGGTAAAATAGATTATCGGTCACGTGACAGTAATATACCTAAAAGATCAAATAATTAACAATTGGAGTAGGGGCAGTCAGGACGGGTAAAGAATAAGTCCTTGATTTAACTATCCCGTAGGCATTCAGATTAGTGAGAGATAAATAAAAGAAGATGTTATATTAGTAGTAACTTAAGAAATAAGTTCTTTCGTTCTGTTTCACTCTCTAAACACATACAGTGAGCTCACTTCAGTTATGCTTACCCCTCTGCCGACGCTGCATACATTCCATGGAATTATCAAAACACATTGTATTTAAGACTATTATGAGTCCTATTATTTGTCCAGTTCAGCCCCAGACTCTCCGTTTAGTCAACTGCTATTTTTCGGATAGTCGATGAATTGGTGCGTTGATTAATTTTTTCCCTGGGTATTCCTCTTCGTACTGCAGGTTTTGGTTTGGGATAAGTTTTTCTAGGTGGTGGCACTGTCCTGGAAATTTATAAGTTAATATAGTTTTTTTTTCCCGGAGTGGTCTAGCCTCCAGTGGCTGTGACTCTCTCTGTCGTAGTGAATGTGTTTAAAAAAAAACAGAATGTTACTCCCAGACTGTTCTCGGAAGGAAATAGCTGAGTATGACCCGTGAATTGTCTCTGTAGAATTTGGTGATAGGAAAACGGTACTGTCTTACGGGTTTTAAAAGAAAATCAGTGCTGTAAGTTCTGCCACATCAGGCCAGTAATATTTATATGGATAAGATGTCAAAATCTTCTGGCATAGTCCTGTTCCAGTTTAACATTTTAAAAAAAAGATTTTTTTCATGGAAGTGTTCTGGTTATTTAACCACTCTCATGGATGGAGAAGGTGGACCGCGAAGGGTCTCCAACATCAGATTTTCACCGACAATGTTTGTATGTTTAGGAACATATAATTGGAATGCCATAAGACATCTGGCCATAGAACTCTAAAAAAAAACCGCTGGATCGCAAAGGTATGATCGACCTATATAAAAGAGAATAGATAACAGGTAAGCATACTATAATTATATTCTAACACCCGCGTTTTAGGTAAGACCTAAAAATCACTCCGGTATTTAATTATCTATATAAAAAGACCACGAGTTATGAACACTAGTCACCTAAAATTTACGCATGATGAAAAATAGAAATAAATGGTATCAAACAAATTGTCGATCGTCTAGCGTTTTATAATATTTTAAGCCTCTCCTACTGGGGAATAGCAAGAAATTAAATTACGTTTATGGCTGGAGAGAATTTAGCTATAAGTTTATTTAGTACGTTATTCAGCTTAACACAAAATCCCAGTAAAATATAATGAAGAAACTTTTAACGATTAAATCACTCAAAACTGTAATATATTATTACCGCAGCACAAAGAATGCATTTAATCTCCATGTATAAAAGAAATCCAAAATTCTTGTTTGACATGCCAGATTTTTCATCTCTCCTGATTCTCGGGAACTTTTTGCGGTCGAACCTTGAATCAAAGCTATTTTTCACAACTTCGCCACCAGGCTCCGCCGTTCCTGCAGAGATTTCTTCCCCGCGTAGACGGTTCTCGTTCTGGTGTTAATCAAAGGTGTTACAGAACTCGCTCTCTCTTAGTGACTACAAAAGACATCGATAACTGACCGCCGGTGCCGCCTCTGGCCCACCGCTTTGAAAGAATGACAGTAAGAAGTTCAAAGATTGCTAATTATAATGGCTCGTGAGAGAAGACCGTAGGCGTGGCTAAATTAAAATTAAGACAGAGGGCGAATGACATGGCTTACAGCGCGCTCACTTGGACATGCTAATAAGGGAAGCACGTGGAACCCACGTTGGCGATTTTGATTTCAACAAAATGGAAGAGGGGGGGGGGGGGGTACCGGTGAGATTAAAGTGTATCTTCAATTTCCATCTGTCACACAGACAAACAACAGCGGCTGTGGACCTTATGTTCCCTCAGGTGCTAACAAGGAAAAAGAAGAAAGAGATATTTTCTCAATTTGTCTAAATGATCTTCTTCTGCATTTTTTTAAAATTATTTTCTTCTTATTTCTTTATTTCACAAACTTTAATGTGTTTGAAGAATGTCTTCTTTCCTTCGTATCGAATGTGCTTCTTCTCTTTGTAAATGAACTTTTATTTCTATCTTTGTGTATGTCTCTTCCGGTATTCTTGACTGTTTTTCTGTACTCCAACCTCTCTCTCTCTCTCCCTCTCTCTCTCTCTTCCTCTCTCTCTGTCTCTCTGTCACACACACACACACACGCACACACACACACTCTCACTCTCTCTGTTTCAAATGTTATATTTCCCTTTATCTTTCTGCTTTCGTCTTTGTGTCTAATTTCTTATTTGTCTGTTCCTTGTGATCACTGTTTCTTCATATTGTTATAGTCCTTATCCATCTGTTTCTCTTTCTTGTGTGGCAGTGCAACTATTTGTGCGCAGGTCGCGGTATCAAATAGTATCGTATTACCGGGCTGTGTTTACTACATCAATGAAAGAATGTGTGTGTGTCTGTCAGCTGACCGGGTCAGTTCCGTTAATGGTTGACCGCAGGTAAATATTTTGAAGAGCGCTAACTCTTGTACGTTTCTTGGTTCAAGTCGTTACAGGTCTGTCCGCCTGAGTTGGTAATTCTTGACCTTGTTTTATTCTTCCTTCCCAGAGTTCGTTCGTACCCTTTTTTATGGTTAGTGAAAAGCAATGTCTTGTATAGTGGTTATGTCAAAGTATCCAGCTGTAATATTCCAACGAAAACTCAGCAATGTAGAAAAAATAAAATATAGTTTATTAACGTGATTGGAACAGCAATGTTATTGACACAATAATGAAGCACTTATTTCTTTCTTACCCAAAGTAGTGAATATCCAAAACAAAATGAAAATGGAAATCCACAGGAATAATCTATCTAATAGAGTAAAACACAAACTTGTCTACTTAAAATATACTGGTCTAACTTGACAAACTTGTGAAGTTAAAAAAACAACTTGTCTTGATAATCTCAAAGACGAAGTTCTGTAAAAATTCTCTCGCCTAACGACTCCTAAAATCTGTACAAGCCCTGGATCCTGTCAATCGCCCAAGTCTCCTCTTTATATACTGCCCACTCTTTTTTTCCCGCCAATTTTCACACGATGCTTTATTTTTCACTCGGCACCAAACGTCTACATTTGCACTCCGCTCCTCAGCTTTTCGACTTTTATGCACACGACTCTCACTCTAGCAACGGAAAAAACCATGATTTGCAACTGCTCCCAAAATTTTCCACTCAATAAACAGGCACTTATTACTTTGTTGTTCTGGGATAACTTTTCCCGAAGCCGTGAACTTTGCATGATACTGTATTTTGTGCACAAATGTCTTAACTGCTTTTAATGTTGTTATTCTCATTCTACGTGGTTTTTAACACGTATTAATTGTAGTGTATGCCAATCGGTCACACTTGTTATCGCATATCCGTCTTTGTGTTTTATTTCATTTACATTTCCATCTTTATGTTTAATTTACTTGATTATTTTTCTCTTTATTTTGTCTCTATTATTTTTATGAATTGTTTGTTTTAACTCTCTCTCTCAGCTGCTTTTCTGTGTCCTTCACTTTGTCAGTTCTATTTTACACTATTGATCTTACTTCTACATAATAATTTAACCGTACCAATCATTGATCTGTCCGTTATTAGTCTTTCTTTGTCATCATTTCTCAAACGACTCTCTACATCAGCCTTTTATCATCTCAATGTCTGGGTTAAGTCATCTCTCTGCCTCTTTCTACATTACTGTCATATTTAGTTCATATCACTTTCTGCTTTATACCATTCATATTTTTTGTAGTCTCTCTTTTTCCCTTTATTTTTCATACTTATTTCTATCCTTCTGTTACGTCTATTTTTCAAGCACCTTACGTTCCTCTTCAGATCGTGCGGATTTAAGCAAAAATATATTTATGAATTTTTATTTTAGAGGCAGTATTTTTCCAGATTTGACGCATGAAATTTTGATCAGTGAGTTTTCATGTTGTGTTAAAGTTTTAGGGTCGCTTATTTCCAAGATTTTTCAAGTGTGGTAATGTTATACATAGTTGTAAGGGAAAATGAAAGAGGATTTATAAAATATAAAATTGATACAACGCGAAAGAAAAACTTACTTCAAATTTTAGCAGCCACAAAAATTGGTCGCCAATCACGAACGCTTGGAAAAATCTGCTCGGAATACTGGCCTATCGTCCATTAAGAATTAAAGTATTCATAATGCTTGTGCGAATGTACAAAACAACTGGTTATGAAAATTCCCAGTAATAAGAAACTTCTCAGACTACAGTTGGGAAAAGGCTATTTCAGAATAGAAGAACCTTACTGTGCAGGATGTCTTCAAGACAATAATATAGAACATTTCTTGTTAAAGTGTAAGAGGTATGACCAAATAAGAATACCAATATTGGATTATTTGCAGGCATCCAACTTACCTATAAATATAGAGGAGGTGTTGAGAATAGACAGACCTAGGGAACTGCATAATATAGTCAAACAATATTTAACACGAACACATGTTAATATATAGTGGCTGGGAATGTGAAGGTCTGATGCTGTTCTTACAATGCATGTGACTTTAAACAGATGAAAATCAATTAAATATCTGGTAAAGTCTGTTATATAACTAGAACCACCGGGCCTTTACACCCCTCCACTTTAATATTATTCTTGTTAGTTTCTTCTTGATTTTGTTTGTTTGTTTGTTTGTTTTTTATTTTTCTATTTAACGTATAGGCCTAAGCACAATTGTGAGTATCCCTATTTTCAAATGTGATGCCACTTTCTCATGTCGGCAGTTGTTCATATTATTTGAAATTGAAAACAATATATATCCTAATTATAACCCATCAGGTTGAACGGGATTTATTTTTATCTTCATTAATTTAAAAAAAAAAAAAAAACTGGTTATGCCCTGGCCACCTGTATCAGTGACTGGATACAGAATAACGACTGAGAGAAAGCAGAGAATGTCAGTCTGCCCTTCATGACAATGTCTAAATTATTTCAAAATAACATTCGCTCGTTCGTTCCACGTCATTCTCAACTTATTTTCGTCGTAGCTTCTTCTCATAATTACTCTCAATCTTAAACTATCATCAAAATCATTATGAATATCTTCTCTGAAATCTGCCCTATTAACGTATGGAAATTAAAGACCTTAAAATACTGTGATCGTAAAAGTGAGGGTTGGCCAGGGTTGAACATAATGTCAATGATCAAAGCTATAATAAGTTCAACCAACACTTAGCACATTTCATAAAATGGCCGCCATGAGATTAACGTGACGACGTTAATGTCATGAGTATTTTTGAGCCTAGAAATTACGGTACAGATTTTATCTACACTGTTTTAAACCCTTCGTAATTGGTAGCGAGGTTTAGATCTTATGTTTATTTCGAGCTATAGACGCAGCGTTGTGTTCATGACTTGCACGAAATGCATTATTCACATTTTTCACTATGTTAATGTTTTGTTTTTCCAAATCATAGATACGAGTATGTTAAGTTTAATAAACCTTATTTAAGTAAAGACTGTATGGTTAGTTAAGTACCTGTTAATTACCTTTAATTATTTATTTACTTATTTATGGTTAGTTAAGGGATTCAAAGCAATTTTTGTGTAATTTAAAAAAAAAAAATTTAACGGGTTCTTCGTTCCTTCTTCTTCTTCTACTTCTTCATCAAGTACCTTGTCTAGTAGCGTGGACGATCATGTCTCTCCACAACTTCTAGTCCCTAGTACTATTTATCAATTCTGTTCCTTACTTCTTTCCATGCCATGATGTCAAACTGCCCAGTATTTTCTCTCTTTGTAATCCCCTATATCCTTTTCCTTCTTTCTTTCTTCTTGCCACGATATATTCCAGCTTTAGTCTTCCCATAACATGCCCAACAAAAGTGGTTTGCTTCCGTCTAACATTAGGAATGAACTTCCTTTGCGAATTGGCCTCTTTCAGGACATCCTCATTAATATTTCTTTAACCGTCCAAGGTACTATTAACATCCTTCTTTAAAACCACGTCTCTGTGGCCTCAAGTGCTTTTCCCAATGCTGTTCCTACTTCTTTACTAATTGTACGTGAGTCAATTTCGTATGTAAGTATTGGTTCTATATGGCACTGAAGAACGCTCTTTCTTGATTCCACTGATAAAGGGTTGTTGCATACAGAATTCTTCACTTCTGAGATGCATCTTCCATCCGATATTATTAACGGGCCCAGGGTTTTGAATCTATTCACGTGTTTTGGAGCTGTTTCACAAAGCACTAAACATAAACGTAAAGGAATGTATAGCAATAACGGGATGAAGTGTTACAGACTTCACCTAAAATAGGTCTTAGCTTTTCTGAACTTCCGTGACCAATTTTCTTCCTCGATGCCTGTGCCATCCCCAACCTAACAGCAAAGTCAGGTGCCAATTTTACGACTGGGAAGACTGGATCGTGTCTCGACCTGGTTTAGAACCCTCCGTTTGCCTCGAGAAGCAGATCGTCTATCAGAGATAAAAGTTACAGTAAGGCTACACTTCTTCCAGATTTCTAGTTACTCTGAAAACAGTCATAATTTTATCAAGGGAGATTTTTAGAGCGCTCAGTAGTTCTAAAGTAGATTTCCGCACTTCCTGGGTTACCGACCGCTGCTCTAAGACATCAAACTTTATATAAGTTATTGGTAGTACTTCCGCTAACCGCTGAATGTTGGAATGCCCTGATCCTGTACATATTTTTATTTTGAAGTTCTTTTTTTTTGAGGTCTACGACAAACAATAAAAAGTTAAAGGCAGTCCCATCGCAGATACTGCCGTAGGGGAGTGAAGTGTTAGAGACTTCACTATACTAGGGCCAGCATCGATAGGTGGGGTGACCACTTCCTTTCCTCGCAGCCATTTCCTTCCCTAACTCAGGTGCAAAGTCAGGTACCCATTTACAGCTGAGTAAATCGAATCGTGCCGATACCGTGAACCGAACCTGGTACTTTTGCCACGAGAGACCAGCGATCTAACCACTCTGTCAATCGGACGCTTACGACAAGAACACTTATCGTGGAAAACACTCCACTGTGTTACACCACTACAGCGTGGATTTACAATAACAATAATAGGCTCGCTCCTCTAGTAGTATAACCACACAGCAATGGCTGACATAATTAATCAACACCTTTAACAGGAATTTCCCTTTATTACTAAGCACAATACAAAGGCTTCACACGGCCAATAACATATGAGAATACAATCATGAAATGCCAATGTAACTTGCCTTAGTCGGCGTCTGTGGCCTAATGGATATGAACGCAGTTTCATAATCCAGATATACCAGGTTCGAAACCTGCTGCAGGGGGTTTGGTAGCAGATCGCTTTGTGTGGATTTTTAACAATGGTATAAGCGCCGTACCGTTCAGAAAGCAATGGCAAACTACTGAATGAAAAAATTGCCTAGAAAAATCACAAACAGCCAATAAAAGCTGGGGTTGATTGCCACGTCCTGTAAAGGATAAGCAACTAACTAACTAACTTGCCTTAACAGCTTGCTCTATCAGTATCATACACGACAGTACGATCTAATTTTGAAACAACACTGCAATGACTATCGCTCACCTGAGCAACAATACTGTGACAATGGTACACTCAAATCATTGTCAACTTATATAAATCTACGGCCTGAAAGTTATACCATCTAGACACTACACTGTACTAGAATCACCACATAACAATCCACCAAGACCAAAAACGGCAAGCTCTCAACACATAGTCCATAAAAGGAACTTCACAGCTACTTGCTGGCAAAAGGGAAAAAATGTCCGTCCTACCAGGACAATGACTAAATGCTGACTGCCCACCTTCGCGCCTGATTCCCGGCTTCCGGCAGTCACCTGACTCGCCGGTTTTGCTATACCCAGTGTTGCCCGGCTAACGTTTCGTACAAACGATGCACTGCGAAATAGCGCCATGACAGGAGTCATGACCCAGTGGAGCCCACCCCCCCCCCCCCCCCCAATCCCCCTCTATTTTTTAGAGTGAAAAGGAGATAAAAGGGTCAGAACACTTGTCCGATGGAGGGACCACTTCTGATGGTCAGATTGCCTCTTGTTGTAACGCTCTGTATAGTTTCCTATGAGCATGAACACAAAATGTAACGAATGGACGGTAAATTTAATTCAAAGCTTTACAAGATATGTTTAGAACCAGTTCAACTTGGACCAGGACAATGATTAGTCAGAAAAAAGTGATTTACTTTGTCTATAACATAAGCTGAGCGTACAATGGGCAGAGATATTAGAGCGCTGGCCTCTCGCGGCAAAAGTGCTGGGTTCAGAACACACTGGCGTCACGCTGCAGTCTACCCCAACTGTAAATGGGTACCTGACGAAGTAGTGTATCACTTTTGTAGTCGACATTTAGAACAGCATGCCCATGTTTCTGTCATATCTGTTTTAAAAAATTGTATACATACATATTCTACTTTTACTGTTACAGTCTACAACATATATAAAGTAATCGATATCACTCAAGGAGTTCTTTTCATTTTCGCCTTCGGCGGTAGCATTAGAGGCGAATTCGTGATCTCTACATCCCAGCAATCGATACTCACCAACCTATTTTTGTTATAAGCTTTGATAACAGTAGTGTTTGGTGAAAATTGAGAAAAGAAAGATAGATACCTCTATTTCTTGTTGCTGTTTGTCTCTCGACGCCCGATTCGTCGACGTAACATGCAATAGGTGGAAGGGGTTGGTTGACACTGCAGCATGGAACATTTCAAAGTTGTCTGTAGTTTTGTGTAGAGTAGCGGAGAGCGTATGTGCATGTAGTCAGTCCTTCTGTATGACTCTTGAACACGGAGAACCACAAAAACCGAATCGAAGAAGATACAGACTTTCATGGATGGGTGTGTGGCTCTAAACGAAGGATCACGAATGACAGACAGACAGGTAGATAGAAAGATTGATATAGATAGCCAGACAGGCAGGCAGGTGGATAGACAGACAGACAGATAGATACGCAGGTAGGCAGGATGGGTGTGTGGATGATTTGTTTTGGGTAGTTAGATAGGTAGGTAGGTAGGTGGGTGGACGGGTAAGCAAGCAGGCAAACAGGTAGGTAGGTAAGGTAGATTAGCTAGGTTAGAAAGATTAGAAAGACAGACAGACAGACAGATTGCGGAAGCAGTTCTTTTCATTTTTTGTTTCAATGAATGCATACCTTCACGTACACCATTTTGTTTAAATCGTTTATTTTGAAATTTCCATAATATAGAACTGTGACAAAACGTCTGAACATGCTCTTTTGTGTGATCTCTCACACCTTCAGTCCTCCGGCAGTTTCCTTTCTTTTTCTTCATTATTCTCACTCATCGCTTTTATTTGGCATAAATCATGCCTTTTCATTTGTAGTTTCACTATTTTGCTCTATGATGGACATAGCATAGTGAAGTCTCTAACACGCCACTCCCCTATTGCAGTAATTGCTACGGGAGTATTGCGTATCTTATTGTTTACCACTCCTCTGACGTATTTACGCTACTCGACCTGTTTGAAATGATTGGATCTTTCTGATTAGATTCATAACATCACTGAAGGGAATATAGGCTGACAATTTCACAGTTTTATTGGTCTGTGACTTGCACGCTCGCCAAGACAACATCAGACCTCGCCACAGTGAAAACTAGATTCATAATTCCTATTTGTTAACCGGACCTTTTATTGGAGAACCAGATAAGACTTAGAAAAGCACAGGAAATCTCTACATTTAATAAGAAACACCGGAACTAGGAAACTGAAAAAACACGGAGTCAGAAGGGGCAATCTGTGGTAAAATTAAAATAAATCCCAGACACGTGTTGTAAGAGAACGATTCGTCTCTTCTTTTCATCTGTGCGACAAGTCTGTAGCCAGGATTGGCGTAAGTTGTGATTTACATTTCATATTTTATTACTAACATGTGAACTAACATATATATGTGTATATTACCATGTGAATTTTATTGTGTGAAACTCGCTATTGGATGTCAGTTATTTGAGGCTGGCAACCTCAGCGTATAGAATGATTATTCATGAACCACCACTGCAAGGCTGGTGATTGCTTTTTTGATAGTTTGGTAAAGAGAACTAAAAGCATAAAGTAGTTCTAGGTTCCCAATGGAGCAGGGAGGGAAAGATGAAAAGAAATGATGTACATTATAAGAAAAAGACTTACATTTTCAAAGCCGTGTAAATGTCCCTATAAACATTTTCACTTTAAAATTAATGTAAGGTTTCACGCTTTAAAGCAGCGTAAATGTCCATGTGAAAATATTCATTTGAATTAATAGAAGTTTCAAACTTTTCCACAAGTGTAAATGTAAATGAATATTTTTATTACACATAAGGAAGGGAAACCCGAGGCCTGTAAACAGTAAATTAATATGAAACAAATATAAAGGTATGTTATCAGGCACTCGCAGGAAATAAAGAAGTAGAACACCAGACAACAGAAAAACAACAGACATGAGTGGCTTACCCAGGATTTGAACACTGGACCTTCCGTGCGACAACCCCGCCTAGCCATGCAAGTGAATCACACTATATTCCCTGCCATCTACGCATCATCATAAAATGATGTTTCAATGGCAGGTCATCAGTGCGAACCACAATACACGACACCGGAAGTCCACCATGGGCAGTTCAGCCTATTAATGACGCAATAACTTCTGTTGTTACTCTATCCTGCAGTATAGGCCGAATCCAACAAGACCCTTAGGACCTTAATACTGTATCCAGTAAATGATAGTAGACTAGAACAGTGAGAACAGGATAGTGGGTAGGTTTGGTATTGTACAAACATTTATTACAAATAAGGGAGGGAAACCTGAGGCCTGTAAACAGTAAATTAAGATGAAACAAATATAAAGGTATGTTATCAGGCACTCGCAGGAAATAAAGAAGTAGAACACCAGACAACAGAAAAACAACAGACATGAGTGGCTTACCCAGGATTTGAACACAGTCCAGTGTTCAAATCCTGGGTAAGCCACTCATGTCTGTTGTCTGGTGTTCTACTTCTTTATTTTCTGCGAGTGCCTGATAACATACCTTTATATTTGTTTCATATTAATTTACTGTTTACAGGCCTCGGGTTTCCCTTCCTTATGTGTAATAAAAATGTTTATACTATACCAAACCTACCCACTGTCCTGTTCTCACTGTTCTAGTCTACTATCATTTACTGGACACAGTATTAAGGTCCTTGTCTTGTTGGATTGGCCTATACTGCAGGATAGAGAAACAACAGAAGTGATTGCGTCATTAATAGGCTGAACTGCCCATGGTGGACTTCCAGTGTCGTGTATTGTGGTTCGCACTGATGACCTGCCATTGAAACATCATTTTATGATGATGCGTAGATGGCAGGGAGTATAGTGTGATTCACTTGCATGGCTAGGCGGGGTTGTCGCACGGAAGGTCCAGTGTTCAAATCCTGGGTAAGCCACTCATGTCTGTTGTTTTTCTGTTGTCTGGTGTTCTACTTCTTTATTTCCTGCGAGTGCCTGATAACATACCTTTATATTTGTTTCATATTCATTTAAATGTAAATGAAACATGAATGAATTTATATTGTGAACACTTTTCAAACAGTGGAGATGCAAATGTAAAATATATTATATCTGTACGTTTAACCTTTTCATTTACATGCAATGTAAAGCTAAAGCTATTCAGTTTAAACATAAAGGAAGTTTTATCCCGAGTGATTAAGTTTAATTCTCATCGAGGGTAAACTCTGAGTTAAGTGGGATGGTGAAATAGAAGAGGAAAGGGATGGGGGGGGGGGGGAGGACACATAACTATGTGTCGGAGAACGCCATACTCATAAGAGCGTTCTTTCTATTCTTCTATCACAGTTATTGGTGGTACCAGCAGAACGTACTATTTCTGGAACAAGACGGGATCAGTGGCCTACGCTTTAAGACAAAGGACGCACTGTGTAGACTTTCCTTGAAGTTTCTGGGAGACGAGCTACACCCAACAACCTTGACCAGAGACGAGTGATCAGTGTGAAAAGACAGAACCGTCATTGGCAGCTAAGTTCAAACATATGCTGCCGCTTGAACTTCTTAACCCTTTTCGCAATCCCCAAATACGAGGATGATAGCTTTTCTTTATCCATAACTATTCAAATTATTTTCAAACTGTTACAACTAAAGTGATTATTAATTTTTTTTATTTGTAATGTTCCAAATTTAACTTCGATTTGATCATTTTAAAGTTACTGCATGTTTGTCTCAGTCAATTACTACACACATTCTAAACAGAGCTATACTTGAATAATAGAATTCCACTGAGTAAATCAGGGGTGGGGGCTTAAATTATTCACAATAGTGGTCGGCAGGTTACAGAATTAACGTGCTCAGCGACAGACAGCCATGTTTTCGCTTACCTGAATTACTTGTGAAGACTCCCATGTGATATAAGCTTTACTACTCTTCTATCTACATTTCTGCCAAGAGTAATCTTGTGTACAAGTAGACTCCATTGAAGCCTATATTAGATACTTTTGAGTTTTGGCCATTGTTGGCAAAGCAGGGGAGGCTGTGGTAAACTTCTAAATACAATATCTAAATTAGATTATAACAGTATAGTGCATAACGTCAAAGATAAGAAAGTACTAAAAATTTTCGGCGAGAATCGTAAGTTGTCGCCTACGCCTTCAGCGTATTAATTGATAACGCAATGGCCGAACCAAAAGGGTACCCTATTTTTCAAATTCGTCATTGAGACAAACGTTCCACTTCCCTAGGTCAACTAAGTATTTGCCTAAATACATTGTAGAGGGGAGGGGAAACGGAGAAAACCCAACGCAAATCACGTCTCACATTGTTCTAAAAATAAAACTACTTGCTAGTATTGCCTTAGGTGGTTTTTCAAATTACGATGAAAAAGTTAGAAAAAGTGGACACTACGGTCAGGGAAACACGCTTAGCTCTTATTGCGAATGACATAAACTCTCGTAATTAGCTTGAAAGTACATGAGAAAAGAATTGAACGGGAGGTAGTTTAAAAATCAACAACTAACATTGAAAAAAATATAGAATTTTGAACCAAGCCGCTTAGCCCCATAAAAATCATATATTCGTGTACCTGAAGACTTGCTGACTAAGAATATGTAGTTAGTTATCTAAATAGTCCATTAGATAATCAAATATTGGGGATAATACATAGAGAATCGGAGATACTGTCAGGTCAAGTCATATCTGCTTAGATTGGATAGCATATTTTTTTGGGAAAAAATTAGGTAGTACGATGAAGGGGATTGGGTGGAATTTGAAGTGAGGCGAAATATTATTGGCCGACCTCGTACTAAACATATATTACCCGAGTAACGTAGTAGAAAGTTGAATTGTATTTTTGAAAGACTTTGTTTACAAGTGAAATAAGGGTAATCATTGGCCAGAGTAGTTGATATTGGGGGAAAAGTATTAGGTGAGGACGCCATTTTATAACAAAATTTTGCCAAGGGGCGATGAGAGCAGGCTTGTGCTGTGTAAACAATATTTCTCAAAAGCCTGGACAGAACGGCAGATCGAAAGTGTGCCAGTCATCGTTCACTTGTGTATTTCATTGAATAAATGTGGTAAGATTGACTTTATTAACATGTATCTAAAATAAAAATTGAATGTGAGATAATAATGTATGACTATAAGTAAGTGGGTCTGTAGCAAACTTAGGCAGAGCCTAGAGATTGATCCACCATGTGGTAGACTATCAGAGAGGTGTTAGACTACAAGAAAATATGTATGATTGTCATCAAGGAGCATAACACCTATCCTATTGTATGGAAAAGATTACAGCTGGAATTGCAGTGGCGTTGTAACTATTAGGGGAGAGGAATACTGGTGTACATTGTCACATCAAAAGATAATGGTAGCATAGGTTGGCATAAAGCTATGACCCTTTTCGTTTGTTTGTAATGTACCTGTTCTTAAATGTGGAATAGTATTGTATACTAGGTATAAAGAAGGATGCATAACCTTCACATTTCAGGGTCCTGGGTACTGACGTTAATGTAGTACCAAACGCTTGAGAATTGCTCGATTCAGGACTCTGTCTGTATACTTCGAGCCCATGCTAGTGGCCATTGCCTATCAAACAGGTGGAACAGATTGTCAAGAGAGCAGAGGAAACGATCTACCTGTATTCTCCTGCCAAGTTAAGTTCTTGTTCGGCACCTGGCAGCTCAACTTAAAAGAACTAGAAAGTGATAGTGAAGAAAACTGTGAATAGTTATTAATATTTCCACAAGTGACAAACGAAAACAGACATAACTTAAAGGGAGTGATTACAACCAACAACCTATAGTTGATACCAGTATTACCTCGAAGTAGAAGAATACAACTACACACTTATATTAGAATAATATTGTATGTATGGACAGAAGATCTACTGTGTTATTGGACTGCTGTAAATGATTCTTTTGATTTCACTTTTGATTGTCAGTCCTGGTTCAAAATAAATTAGAATCAGGATAATAAATTGTAAAAAATTCTATTTACACAAATTTCAACCACTGTCTTAAATAAGATAGCCTTTTAAAGTGTCGTTTGTATGTTATTGTTGTGATACTGTTGGTTGTTGTGGATAATAAACTATTTGTTTGTATGTTAGTTGGTTATTGCACACTACACTCTACATTCATAACCCTAGACATTACACGAAGTCATTTTAATAATAATATAGATTAATTTTGAATGATATCAAAAGGGTGGTAGTGGAAAGGTACTCTGAAAAGTTTACAATACTATTTGTTAAATTCAGAGACCTTCATAGCTGATCTCATTCAATACAATAATAATACATAACAATAATTCATAACATCAAAACCCACCACAGAGGCAATACCGTCAGAAGAACAATGGTTGAATATAAAACTTTCTAAACAAACACTCACGTACATAAAAGTGTTCTACCAGTACACCTTGTGAATAGTGTTCCTTTTTTTTTTTTTTTTTTACCTTCAAATTTGATTTTCTGAGACCCGAGAAACCGTGAACACAGCCTTAGAAGAACGAACTAAAGTGGCACTTGAAATTTTAATAACATTCCCCATGGTACATTTTTCGGTTGTGGTTAAAGTGTCTGGGACGTGATCTGTCAGGGCAGATCAGAACCAGCTAGGGTTGTATCGAGCACTAGGAACTATAATATGTTCACCTGCAAACGATAAATTACGATAGCGGGGTTGAGGTGTATCGAGTACTTACCTATAATATATTCGCTGCAAGCGATACATTGTGATAGCACGTTTTTGAAGATACATTTGTAAGAAGCTAAATGAGCTTAGGGATACAATGGAAGTGTATCATCATCCTTCCCCTTTTTCTCTCCTTATGGAGCATGAAGCCACACGCGGCAGATCTACATTTTGGGGGCCCTGAAACTTCAACTCTTGGAAGGGCCCCTTTATAAAAAAAGTGTTGGGGGGAATGGGAAAGAAACGTATTGGACTTATAGGCCCTCAAGCTCAAGCTTCATAGTAGATCCGCTTCTGGGAGCTAGCACTGCAGATGGTTTGCTCGTAAGAAACGTGCACCAAAATTTCGTGTGCTCTTGCAGTGGAGTAGTTTCTCTCTAGCCGTTTGTTTTAGTGATAATTTTGCTAGCCCCTTGCACACACTCATATTAGTTGCCTCTTACGACATGTCTGAGGAAGCAAGAGTCATCTTCTTTCTTTGACTCCTCAGATTCCCCCCCCCCCCCCGAACTACACAAGGTATATTTCTATTTGTCTGATACTGTCACCACAACTAGTAGCTGCAGCAGCTCTAGTAGGTGTATATGTTGTTGTTGAGCAGCAGCAAAAGATGTATCAGTTTTTAGGACCGTCCGTCCTCTGAGGGGGTTTTGGGGCAAAGCAGATTATGCAGGGCCGTTCGCTCTGTTTTACGCAAACGAAAAATACATAAAAAGAAAAGGTTTACGGATCTCTCCAATAGAGCTCCTTCCCATGTAGTCCAATGGCCTTGTTGAGCTTGCTGTGTTGCGTTTTGTGATATATTACTTTTCTTTGCTTCTTGGGTTGTCTGAACCACTATATCTCTGCTTTCTTTTGTTGTTCCTTCAGACCTGCAAATTGTGTCACCCTGTCCTAATCTCAAGTCTGTTGGTCTCAATGTAATCGATCATCTTCTTCAGCTTCAGAGTTTCACATGAAATGTCTACAGCTTGCACTTCCTTACAGTTTTAAGTGTAGGATGAGGGATCCGAACTACATCGTGTATGAGTCCGTCATACATCATTGTAGTTAGTCTGACCTCTTCTGATTGCTTTCTATTCGCCTACTGCTTACTTGAAACGAATACGATCTTTGTTTTCTTGCAGCCCAGTGCTACATCTGATAACTCAGGCGGCACTCATGACATTTCCTTGCCAACTTGGTTCTTTTCTTGTCTATATAGTTTCCACTGTGCTTTTGCTTATGCCATATATCATTAGTAGCCACGGTAGCTTGGAAATTAACATGAACTGGACCACCAGTTTTTTTTTCATTTGTCTATGAACCTGATTTGTTCAGTGATGTGCAGTCCTCAATCTTCCCTTTCTCTTATTTGTTGTTCTGTCTTGCCTTCTTTCGGTCAGCTAATTTCTTCTAGTAGTTTTTGTCTTCTGCTCTTCTAGGGCGAAGAGTAAACGTTTAAAGCGTTTTCCGGTAAGATAAATGTTTAAAAAGGATTATAGCTGCTGATGCTTTTTAATGAACACATACGTAAACTTACTGGACGTACAAATTTTGATTTACGTACACAATAGAGTTACGAACTCTCTTAAGAAAAGAACTTGTTCGCAACCCGAGACCCTACTGTATTTCCATTATTTCTCTCCCTGCTAGCACAGTCTTTGCTGTACTGAAGGTTTATTATGTTGCTGAAGATTTCTTTCTAAGGTTGTTTCCGTTACATGCTTAGCTTATACTTTAGGCAGTGTTTTATCTAAATTGTCACATATTGTATTTGCAACTTGCAGGTGAAAACTTAGTCGTAGCTTGTTTAACATCAAAGAAGTTAATGAGTTCGTCATCAGTCAGATTAACTAATGGACTGGGTCACGTCTTTTGTGCAGAGACGGTGTACTGTTGGCCAGCTGATGAAGAACTCCCGATCTTCTGTTTCGTCCTCTAAGCGTTTATATCGTTTTAAATAGCGAATATCTTACAACAGACACGTGGATATTCCAACCGCTGTTCAGAGCTTGAAGTTCCTTTGAAAAGTCATGGCCTATTCCGATATGTCACCTCTGGACTCTATCATTTCCCAATCATACGCGCCTTCGAGAATAATTCGTAAGTTGATGTTTGGGATATGCTGGCTGGACTGCTATCAGGAGAATGCGTTTGTAATATCATATCTGAATTTACTGTATGGAATGAGACATGTGAAGAAATACTGGGGAAAAGGGAACGACAACATAAAGCATGGATAACAACAGAAACCATCAATAAGATAAAAGACAGGAAAAACAAGAAAGGAGATTTAAACACAAGCAAAACCAGAAGTTCCAAAGCCAAGGCTCAAGAAGTGTACACAGAAGCAAAAAAAGAAGTAAAAAGAAGTATCAAAAGAGACAAGAAGAAGTATATTGAGGAGTTGGCAAGAGAGGCAGAAGATGCTGCAGCCAAAGGAAATATGAGAGAACTGTATAACAGCACAAAGAAGCTAACAGGGAAATACAAGCAAACAAGTTGCCTCATAAAAGACAAGAATGGAAAACTGCTCAGCAATATACAAGAACAAATGAAAAGGTGGACAGAATATTTTGAGGACCTTCTCAATAGACCAGCTCCACAAAACCCCCCCGGACATCCAGCCAGCGAAAGAGCTACAAATTAACGGTGAAAGACCAACGAAGGAAGAAATAAAGAAAGCCATAAAGCTTCTAAGAGATGGAAAAGCGTCTGGACCAGATGGCATTCCTGCAGAGGCCATCAAAGCAGATATCGACACGGCTACAGAGATGTTATATAAATTACTTGGTAAAGTCTGGGAAAAGGAAAAGATACCAGCAGAATGGAAGGAAGGATATCTGGTTAAGTTGCCTAAGAAGGGAAATTTACAAGAGTGCACAAATTATAGAGGAATAATGTTACTATCAGTGCCAGGAAAAGTATTAAACAGGGTTATCCTTGAGAGATTAAAATAGTCCATAGACAAGAAACTGAGAGATGAACAAGCAGGTTTCCGACAAAACAGATCATGTACATACCAGATAGCCATTTTGAGAATAATAGTTGAACAAAGTCTGGAATGGAATTCACCACTATACATCGGATTTGTGGACTACGAAAAGGCATTTGACAGTGTAGACAGAGAGTCACTTTGGAAATTGATGAGGCATTATGGAGTTCCCCTGAAGATTATTAATTTAATAAAGAAAACATATGAAGACATGACATGCAGAGTTCTTCATGAAGGACAGCTTACAGAACCGTTTGGAATAAGAACAGGAGTGCGACAGGGATGCCTCATGTCTCCATTTCTTTTCTTACTAGCAATAGACTGGGTTATGAGATCATCGACAACACACAACTGAAATGGAATCCAGTGGACTCTGACTAAGCAGTTGGATGATCTAGATTTTGCTGATGACTTGGCTCTTCTGTCCCATAACCGTAATCAGATGCAGGACAAATTGAAAACACTCGATGACAGGTCACGGCAATTGGGTCTGAAAATACACAGGGAAAAGACAAAAATAATGAGAATAAATGCAGGTTATGATAACAGGGTTGAACTTGAAGAAACACCAATACAAGATGTAGAATCGTACACATATCTTGGCAGCAATATATACAAAGTTGGAGGGACAGACAGTGATATCAAAATAAGAATACAAAAGGCAAGAGGAGCTTTCATTGCATTGGGAAATATATGGAGATCAAGAGAAATCGGATCCAACACGAAAATAAGAATCTTCAACTCAAATGTGAAGTCAGTCCTATTGTATGGCTCTGAGACATGGAGAACAACAAAGACAACAACCAAAAAGCTACAGACTTTCATAAATGGGTGCTTGCATAGAATAGAGGGATTAAAATGGTACGACAAGGTTACCAACGTGGAACTGAGGACAAGAACTAGACAAGTGCCAGTGGAACAGGAGATGAAAAGAAGACGATGGCGATGGATAGGACACACACTGAGGAAACCTGTTGATAGCATTACAAGGCAGTCCTTGTTCTGGAACCCCCAGGGCAAGAGAGGCAGAGGTAGACCAAGAAGCACATGGAGAAGAGACTTGGAAACAGAGGTGAAAATGATGAGGAGAACGTGGAAAGAACTTGAGATGATGGCACGTGACAGGAGGACTTGGCATGTGTTTGTTGAAGACCTATGCTCCTTTGGGAGTGGAGGGTTATGATGAACCTCTGGACTCTATCATTTCCTAATCATAGGCGCCTTCGAGAATAATTCGTAAGTTGATGTTTGGGATATGCTGGCTGGACTGCTTTCAGGAGAATGCGTTTGTAATATCAGATCTGAATTTACTGTTTCCCTTCACCCTTGCTAAATCCTTTTTAGCAGCTATCTGATTATAGCACTGAATTGTATCACCATGTGCATTGTCCTATTTCAAATGAGACTTTTCTTGCCGCGAGTACATGCACCGATGTTTGCTTTTTGGAATAAGGAGCACTCAGCTTCTTAGGATTTTCCCCATTTCACAAAATTTGTGGATCAAGCTGATTCTAAGCGATGCCATGTACGATTGATTGCTCCATGGCAAGAATACTATTTACATATACTTGTTGGATTGTACTTTAAATATTTACAGCGATCGCGAATAATATTTTCAATATGTTCAAAACAAAAGCGATAAACAAGGCCAGCTTTATGAAGCGTGGGGTTTCGAGGCGGCCCCGGCAGGGATGATTGAAAAAAAACATTTTTTTAAAATGGTACTTCTTCTATTTTTTTATTTAACGTTCACCCGCTATTACTCGAGGCAAAATCTCAGGTTAGTATGTCTAGCCTGAGACTGATTTTACGTGAGTATCCTATTTTCCCTGTACGTTGACAGGTGTCCTCTCGCCATTCAGGCAGATACTCGCCGTCTTCGGAGAGTTCTTCTATATGACTATGCAAACAGTAAAAAAATTATATATCACGTAAATTTTGTCATATGATATTAATGTTATACTATTATAAATCAACGCAACCGCCCAAGACAGAAGAAGGTCTTCTGGACAGGAGGCGCATGAAGCATGATTATTGTCAAGTTGATTAAGAAAAACTTTATTTGCACCTCAGCTATGTTTTTAAAACTAATCTTTCTAACTTTTTGTTCTGCAAAGTCTGCTGGATATTTAGTCTAAATTAGGGTTTCTATACTGGGGTTCCACGGAACTCTAGGAGTTCCGCGAAAGATCGTGACTGGGGGGGGGGAAAAAAACGTCGCTTTTTAAACTTTGCGGGCCGGGCGATGTTAGCGCTCGCAGTAGTGGGCTGTGGCTACCTTGTAGAATAGAACTTTGTTATAAAACTTTAATGACTACTGGAATAAGGTAAAAACAAGTAGGATATAAAAAACACATTAAAGCTCGTTTCTTCTACCTCAACTTCTGACTTGCATTAGAGCTGATATTCATTCTCTCTCTCTCTCTCTCTCTCTCTCTCTCTCTCCCTCCGCTCCCTCCCTCTCTCTCTCTCTCTGTGGGGAGGGGGGAGACCACACAAAAACAGCAGGCTAATAAGTTGGCCAAAATAAACAGATACACACAAAAATCAATCTCTACTGAAAAGAGCACTGACAATTTTTATCGGATTATTATATTTACAACTTACTGATCACGCTAAGATACCATGAGCTGTAGATCTAATAAGAAAAAATTATTTCAATGATTCCTCCAGGATAGAAGGAAGGCTGGCCTAAATCTTTAACGCGTCATTACTTCGTATTCAGTTGATCTGACTGTCAAATTGTTTCATCGGTCATCCTGCATTATTGATCACTGATATGTTTTAATTAGATACGGATACGAGAAGCCCCTTTCTCCTGTTTCTACATTTATGGGAATAGTCAGGTAGTTTCGAATTCTATAAATAAACTTAGGACTTGGGAATGCTGTTGATCGGTTATTATATTCAAGAAATTGCCACATGTCTGGTGGTTTCTACAATCAAATGAAAGAATTAGCTTTAACGCTTCCAGTTCTTCGTATAGCATGAAGCCATTTACGTCAACTGATTTTACAGTTGCTACTTGTTCGTTTTCCTCCATTTGTTGCACAATTGCTAGTGCTCGACGATGAGCCCTTCTAGGCGCAGGGTACGAGTCGGAAGAATTAGTGGAATCGGCCTAAAGCCTCTCCCCCTCCCTGATCAGCACCGTGAAAAACACCCCAGTATTCAATACATCCATCTGCCAATCGTTTGTTCAAACTGCTTGTTCAGCGTTGGCATTCTCCGTACAATATAATAATAATGGGTGTATATATAATACTTTATGAATAAACAGTAAAACTATTATCATTAATTTTATCTCTCCATAATCTATATTTGAACACGGGGGAAAAAGACTTCTAAAAATTTGCAACCGGTTAATGTTTGATCAATACATCAATTAACGAGTTCTGGTTTCCAGTAACAAAGCAGAGATTTATGGCAGGAAAGTCAGGCTGATTGGCTGTGCCGTAGCACGTGACTCGACTTTAGACGACACGATAAGATGATGTTGGAAATGAAGGAGAAATAGATTGAAGGAGGTATCGGAGAACGCTTTATGGTTGGCATGAGTATGTGAGGATGAAATCTGAAAGTGTACGATAAAAAGTTTCTCATCTCTTGACGGAAATCTAGAGGAAGAATTTAATATTTATGAAGTCTAAAGCAAATAGAATATCGATTAGACGTGTAATATACAGGATAATAGGTTCCTGATCGTATATCTAGGTCAGGGCTTTTCAACCCGCGCTATTGCGAACACTTGTGATGCGTGGAGGGTCTCTTGCCGCGCGAAGATTTTTAGAAATTTAATTTATTTTAACAAGTTTTTAATTATTACCATCATTACCATTTCGTCTCCCCAGGAGCAGAGGAATTATAAAAAAACACACATGCCAAGCCCCTACTGTCCGTAATTCATCATCACCATTTTCCTTTTATGCTCCATATGAAGCATGGGGCTATCTTTGTAACTGGCCCCCCTTGTAGAAAGCTTGCACAAAACATTCACATTATTTTGCAGCTGTGGTTTCTGTAGCATTATGTTTGACATGATGAGGTTGCCAGATCTATTCACAACCTGATGTTGGTCGCCTTGTGCGACATGCCGGGGGGGGGGGGGGGGGGGGGCCCCATTCCTTCTTTGTCTCACAAGACACCCCCTAGCATCTACACAAGGCCCTGTCCAAAAAGAAGGAATGTCATCAACTGGTTTCTTCAAATGTCTGTCCTGTACAACGCTAGCTCTTCTCTTCAGCTTTTGTTCCATCAATAATTTATAGTTCTTCCCATCAGTTTGATGATCTTGTCATACCATTTCAGTCCTTTAGTTCTGCGTAAACAACCTGTTACATGCTTCTAGGGATATTAGCATAATGTTAGTACAATAGTGTTTAACTCAGCCAAGTGGCACCTTTGTGAATATGTTCAGAGAACTAATAGTGCACGAAAACAGCACGATTTATTAAACATTTTCCACTTGCACAATTGAGGATCTATTTATGACACACTGACATTAAATCCATAGGGCCATCATAAACATTAGGCCAACAATATAAGTATGTCTGTTGAACTCTGAGTTCATCTAACGTCTGGTTCCAAAATCGCATAATATATCTCAGTCCATGCGAGGACTGGTAAGAACATTCATTATTACATCATAATCCGTGAGGTCTCAGTGGAGACATATAATCTATTCATAAGGACATATAGGGTCCAAACTTATTTAATATCCAGACGGTAAACTTTGGAACACAGTCTAAAACACGACCATGCCGGTCGGCTACACATCGAATACCTCCGTGCCGTTGCCGTACGCGACAATTTACGTCATAAACCTCACGCGTAACGACGCGCTTAGCTACATCCTTTTGAGCACCACAAATTTCCAAAGTAATGAACGCTTCGTGGTGTGCAAAAAAGAGGTGCAGCACAACCATTAAGCAAGCCTGCATATTTCCATTTGTTCTGTTTGTTGTTTCTGCGTTTCAGAGCCGAACAATAGGACAGCTTTTCCTTTGAGTTGGAGATTCATATTATTGTGTTGAACTTGATTTCTTTTATTTCATTTATTTCAATATATGTCCTAAATCAATGAGGAGCTCCTCTTGCCTATTTTTATATCTTTATTATAATATCACGGTCCGTCCCTCCAAAACTGTGTGTGTAGATGTTGCTGCCAATATCTTTGTATGAGTCCATGTCTTGTAGAGGTGGTTCTCTAAAGGCAATTTGGCTTTCATTTGCCACGTTTATTTTCGTATTCATTTACATTTGAAGTAGACTATTCATCCTACTACTACTACTATTATTACTACTATTACTACTACTACTATTACTACTACTACTACTGCTACTACTACTACTACTACTACTACTACTATTACTACTACTGTTACTACTATTACTACTACTACTATTACTACTACTACTACTACTACTGCTACTACTACTACTACTATTACTACTACTACTATTACTACTACTATTACTACTATTACTACTACTACTACTATTACTACTACTACTACTACTGTTACTACTACTACTACTACTATTACTACTACTACTATTACTACTACTATTACTACTATTACTACTACTACTATTACTACTACTACTACTACTACTACTACTACTACTACTACTACTACTATTACTACTACTACTATTACTACTACTATTACTACTATTACTACTACTACTACTATTACTACTACTACTACTACTGTTACTACTACGACTACTATTATTACTACTGCTACTGCTACCACTACTATTATTACTACTACTACTATTACTACTACTATTATTACTACTACTACTACTATTACTACTACTACTACTATTATTACTACTACTACTACTACTATTACTACTACGACTACAAGTCTACTACTACTACTACTATTACTACTACTTTTACTATTATTACTACTACTACTATTACTACTACTACTACTATTATTACTACTACTACTACTATTACTACTACTTTTACTATTATTACTACTACTACTATTACTACTACTACTACTATTATTACTACTACTACTACTATTACTACTACGACTACAAGTCTACAACTACTACTACTATTACTACTACTTTTACTATTATTACTACTACTACTACTATTACCACTACTACTACTATTACTACTACAACTACAAGTCTACAACTTCTACTACTATTACTACGACTAAACTACTACTACTGTTACTTCTATTACTACTATTACTACTACTACTACTGTTACTACTACTCCTGCTGATGCTACTACTATTACTAGTAGTATTACAATTACTATTGCTATTTTTCTCATTGTAGGCTGTAAAAATGATTCTTATTTATTCTCAAAATAGTCCATAAAATTGTGTCCATTGACGGAGCATAAGATCACTATTACAACTGGTCAACTGCACGAGGCTAGCGACAAAACACTTTATAAATTCTTGCACTCGTGGTTTCCATAGCAGTGTTTTTGGTATGATGATGCGGTAAGCACTAAGCACCCCCTCCCCCAGTTGCTAGTTGTAACACGCTTAGCAGGGAGCAGTATGTTTTTATTTTTTATTTATTTATTTTTTTTAAATAAAATTTTGCTTCGTTTTGGCGAGGCGCGTCCCGTTCAACCTCGCCGGTTATATTAGGGCGCATGTCCAAATATAAAAAACCTTCAGGTCCAGTAGTCCAACTATTTTGCCTACAGTACCTGGTCCCTGGATATATATCAGGGATTCTCAACCTCTTTTTGCTCATGGTCCCTTTCTGAGCCTCATCTACCTCTGTGGCCCCACTCATAGTCGCTGTTACCTGGAAAAAATTTTACTGTTCCACCTAGAAATATAGCATGGCCCCGTGGGAGACCATATTGCCTACGTTGAGAACCACTGATCTATATTAACGAAGTTCGAACTTTAGTTTTTGGCACGTCACTACTGACATTGTGCATGCATTTTGTTTTGTGTAATCACATGCTGATGTAGTGTAATCTCATGTCTGTGTTGTGTAATTCCATGATTGTGTTCTGTAATCCTATGATTGTGTTGGGTAATCCTTGCCTGTGTTGTGTAATTCCATGATTGTGTTCTGTAATCGCATGTCTGGGTTGTGTAAACCCATGTATGGGTTGTGCAATCCCATGCTGATTTAGTGTAATCCCATGATTATGTTATGTAATCCCATGTCTGTGTTGTGTAAACCCATTATTATGTTGTGTAATACCATTTGGAGCTAATGATTATACATTAATAAGTAATGAATCCTTCTACTTGATGACTTACAAGTGCCTGCTTTTTCCTTCATTTATTTAGGAAGATCAACCAAGTCATTCACGAATGTGTCCATTTTTTTTATTTCAGAATGCTCACGGAACAATATAAAGGTGCTAGTGAGGAAAATAATTCTCGAAACAACCCATAGAAATAAGTCTTTCCTGCCTACAATGAAAAGGTAAGTTTTAACATTGTGCAGGGTGTCCCAAAATACTCGTTTAGCACTATACCACGAATTCCAGATCTCACAACCTGCTATGACTCACTGGGTGGTACTATTAAGTAGAAAGTCAGGCAGTGGCAATATGAAACAACAGACTAGCAGTGCAATAAAAAAAATTGCACAGATTTTTTACAAAAAATGACTATTCGGATATGACGACGTAATATCCTTTGTGCAGAGAACTCTGATGCCCCTTCCGATGTTATTGATGTTTGAGTTAAAGTGTAATGTGAACATCAGAATTACATCAGATTCGACAACACGAAATATAAACAACAAACAGATTTAGTGGCTTAAAAACTTTTGTGACGCCCTGTAGCGTTTCGTGCGAGTGTTTGAAAATATGTGTCTTTTGGGTTGAATAGTTTATTTTCGGGTCTGCTTGTAGCGATGTATCAATACATGTCAGCTTATATTTATCTGAATGTGTATTTCGTTGGACCTAATACACACCCACCTACAAGCGTGTTTGAGTGGGTGCGAGGTGTGAGTGCGTTAGTGCATGTATGTCAATGTGTTGAATAAATAATAGGCGTACTGGATCCGAGAGCAAGAATGCTGAGTCAACACAAAATGAACAATCTCTTTCCTCTTTCTCCTACAGTGTGGGGATATCTGTTTTTCGTTGAGGGGAGGGGGGAGAGAACGAACAGAGAAATTCTCCTTCTTGGATAATGGACAAAGAAATGTCCTGAGATACGAAGACAATGTCTTCGTTATGGTCAAACTAACAACAGCAAAAACAGTAGAGAAAAATAAAAGTGTGAACAGATCACAAATCATATGTACAAAGACAAACGATACGAGCTGTGAATTAAAACCGCGGTTATTACTGGGAAATCAGATTGAGATATGATATCTCCGTATTTCTGTATCTCTGCATGCCTTTATCTCTGAATTTCCGTATCTCTGTATGTCGTTATCCCTGCATATCTTTATCTCTGTATGTCTTTGTCTCTGTTCCTGTTTCTCTGTATGTCTTTATTTCTGTATGCCATTATTTCTGTATGTCTATATCCCGTATGTCTTTAGCTCTGTATGTCTTTGTCTCTGTTCCTTTTTCTCTGTATATCTTTATCCATGTATGTCTTATCTCTGTATGCCTTTATCTCTTTATGTCTTATCAATGTATGTCTTTATTCCTGTATGTCTTTATCTCTGTATGTCTTTATCCCTGTATGTCTTTATCTCTGTATGTCTTCATCCATGTATATCTTTATCCCTGTATGTCGTTATCCCTTTATGTCTTTATCTCTGTATGTCTTTATCTCTGTGTTCCTGCATTTCTGTATATCTTTATCACTGTGCTCATGTATATATGTAAGTCTTTATCTTTGTATTTCTATATTTCTGTATCTGTGTATCTATATTTCTGTATCTTTGTATATCTGTATTTCTTTATCTCTGTATCTTTGTATTTCTGTCTCTCTGTATCTTTGTATCTCTGTTTTTCTGTATTTCTTTATCTCTGTATCTTTGTATTTCTGTATTTCGGTATCTCTGTATTTCTGTATCTCTGTATTTCTGTATCTCTGTATTTCTGTATCTATGTAATTCTCTATTTCTGTGTTTCTGTTACTCTGAATTTCTGTATCTCTGTATGTCGTATTTTTGTTACCTTTGCCTCTGTAAATCTGTATTTCTGTATATCTGTATTTCTGTATCTCTGTACTTCTAAATCTCAGAATTTCTGTATCTCCGTATTTCTTTATCTTTTATATCTTTTTCTGCATTTCTGTATCTCTGTTACTCTATGTATTTCTATATATCTGTATATACTGCAAAAGAATGAAAAGCTCAGCAGCGCTGGTTAAACAAAAACAATATATCCTTATTCCTGTATCTCCATATTCCTGTATCTCTGTATTGCGGTATCTCTGTATTTTTGTATCTCTGTATTGTTGTATCTATAATTTGCTGTATCTCTGTATTGATGTATCTCTGTATTGCTGTATCTCTGTATTGATGTATCTCTGTATTGCTGTATATCTGTATTGCTGTATCTCCGTATTGCTGTATCTCTGTATTGCTGTATCTCTGAATTGCTGTATCTCTGTATTGCTGTATATCTGTATTGCTGTATCTCCGTATTGCTGTATCTCTGTATTGCTGTATCTCTGAATTGCTTTATCTCTGTATTGCTGTATCTCTGAAGTGCTATGTATCTGTTTCTCTTCTTAGTTCTATAAATCTCCTTTTTCATCTATCTACTTCATTTTTCATAACTCTCTACCTCATCCTTCTTCTTCTTTGCTCCTTGGTCACTGATTGAGGCAGCACTTAGTGGCCATCACGCCTGGTAGCGTCTTGTTCTCTGCATCATTCTGCCTCTTTTAATCTCTCTCTGCCCTCACTTTTTGCCTCTCTCTCTTAATCAATCTGCTTTATTCATGTTCCTCTCTCTCTCCCTTTCTTTCTCCCTCTCTCTCCCTCTCCCTCTCTCTCTCCCTCTCTCTCTTTCCCTCTCCCTCTCTCTGTCTCTCTCTCTGGTCATCCATTTCTAATCCATTCATCACAATAAACATACATAATAAAATTATGCCGTTGTGAACCTGTAATGTACTTAATGAAAACTATTGATCTGAATAGCAACACATCTCTCATCTTCCCACCTCCTGGTATAGACCCGAGCCTGCCAGGACTGCTACATCGAGGGAAGATAACTCCAGAGTCACATCGCTTAACGACGGACTATCCTACGATCAATACGGTATCCTACCAATCTATCGGGATTGAACGCGCGTTCCTTGGCCAGCCCCTACTGGACGTCATTAAATGAATTATATACGAGCCGATAACTTTATTTGTTATTTACTTCCACTGTCTCTTCTTCTTGTTATTTGTTTTCCCTTCTTAAGGAAGACACGATGAGACCTTTGAGGTGATGTCATGCGTGGCATGCTATTGTTGAAGGCATGTGTTCCTTGGGGAGCTAAAGGGTATTTATTGATTGACTGCATGACAGGGCTTACAGCCATCTAGAGACTTGACCTGTTGCGAGAACAATACGCTAACGCTCTGCTTATGTTCTTGAACTGGTGCTTTTTATAGCAGTCTATTGTATATGATAAGGTTGCTAACTTCATGCACAACGCTCCTTAGTCGCAGTTGGAACATATGCACAGTATGTTTGGCGCCGTGGTCCTATGTAGCAGTAGGAGCCTCTTTCTGTCATAACTATGGGGGCATTATGCAACATTATATGTAGCATTGTACAAGAAACATCATACAATGTGCTCGTAAAAAAAAAAATAATTGACTTCTTAAGAGAAAAAGACGAAGTACAATTCAAAATAACTTAACAAACAATAAGTGAACAAAAATATATATAATGAGCAACACAGAAAAATGAAAAGCAGAAATAAAACAGGTAACACGAGGAAAAAACAGAAATGTGATATTGTGACGAAATAGACGACCTCTTCACGATCTCGGTTTCACTCCGACAGGATCAGAAACATATTTTGTACTGATTTTTATTTGTGTACTTTTAAAAGTACCAATTTCTTCTCATTATCGACAAAGGAGCAAGTAGTTTGTATGTTCAAACATTTGTGACACGCCTTGCAGATAATATTTGTCCCAGCGTGCGAGAAGCAACAAGATAAGATGAGCTCCGGCGTGTTTAGATTAAACCGCTGATTAGCGACTCGTTTGTGAACAAGCTGGGCAAACATGGAGTTTTTGCGTAATCATACGACGGATAATGAGATTACTGTTTGTGTGACACATGTGGGCAGGTAAGTGTGACATAAGCGCTTCCGAGTCATCCTTGATATACAAACATTACTTTTTAATACAGTAATAAGTATTACAGCTTACCCATGTTGTCATGTGTGTCTGCCGATCTGCCCGTGAGAGTGTTTGCAAGGCATCAGATGTCCATATATGGTAATACGTGACCTTTGCAGCCACGCACCTTACTTTACGTGGGACTATTTTGAAAATATCACACCCGCCCGGCATGATTTGAAATGATTGGATCTTTCTGATTTGTTTCATAACAACATTGAGGGGGAATATAACCTGGCGTTTGTTCAAACCCACTTCACTGTGCAAAATCTGCTGTGAGAGACGCTCGCCAGAAGAACCCAGACTTGCCAAGTTAGAATTCAAGAATTGCTTTTATCGGACTGGACCTGTTATTAGAGTATTCCAAAAGGACTTACAAAAAACAGCCCAGAAAATCTCTAGCATTGTAACAAGGAACACCGGGACTAGGAAACTGAAGACACACACGGAGTCAGAGAGGGAATATATTGTCAAATAAACGACACCCCAGACGGGTGTAAGAGGCCGATTGAAGTCTCTTTTATTCATCTGAGCAAACAGTCTGTGAGTCAGGATTGGCTTATTGGTGGTACCAGCAGAAAGTATTATCTCAGGAACAAGAAGGGAACCGTGGCCTAAGCTTTAAGACGAGGCACCCACGTGGTAGACTCTCCTTGACGTTTCTGGGAAACTAGCTGCCCCCGACAACCTTGATCAGAGACGAGCGTGAGCAGGGTGAAAAGAACTAACCCATAAGGAGCAGAACCGTCATTGGCAGCTAAGTTCAAATATATGCTGCCACTTGAACTTCTGGTAATATCTCACATTCCCTAAAGACTGTGATGATAACTTTTTCTTGATCCATAACTATTCAAATTATTTTCCAACTGTTAAAACCTAAAGTGATTATTAACTTTTTTTATTTGTAATTTTACAAATTTAACTTCGATTTAATCATTTTAAAGTTACTGCATGTTTGTCTCAGTCAAATTACTACACACACTCTAAACAGAGCTAAACTAAAATAATAGAATTTCACTGTCCCAATCAGGGGTGGGGGCTTAAACGAGCTGAACTTAAGGAGTGCTTAAATCCTTCACAAAAGCGTCGGCAGAATTACAGAGTTAACATACTCAGCCAAATCAGTATTGTTCTCTCTTATTCTGCATATCTTGTGATATCTTTGTAATAGAAGTGTCATCACCCTTCTATCCAGGGCCGGATTAAGCTAGTACGGGGGCCTGTAGCATATGTTAAGAAAGGGGCCCTATATTTAAAAAAAACAATAAAACAACACAAATATATTTGAACACATACATTTTTAATTTGCATAGTAATTATCATTATCAAAAGTAACAACACAGTCAACATTATTGTTTAAATATTAATGTTTCTACATTTAGCATGAGCAAATTTGTTGATGATATAGGATGTATCAATTTCACGCAGAAGTTTATGTTCAATGCTCATTAGTGTGAGATTGCTCAATCTCTTTTGAAAATGAAAAGGCGCTAAAGATGGCATAAATCACAAGATCAGTGGTTTAACGCTCGTATTAGATGACCAAAAAATTATGTACATATTTATTGGCGCGGGGCACCTAAAAGCGCGGGGCCCCTAAAAGCGCGGGGCCCGAAGCATATGCTACTTTTGCTACTACGTTAATCCGGCTCTAGATAGATAGATAGATAGATAGATAGATAGATAGATAGATAGATAGATAGATAGATAGATAGATAGATAGATAGATAGATAGATAGATAGATAGATAGATAGATCAGGTTTGAATTTTTCAAGGGAGTTTACTAAGGTAAGTTTAAATGTTTAAGGGAAAGGATTACGCAAAAATAAAAATATAAATTAAAAAGTAGTTTATTACTTGTTTTAAATCTATTAATAATTTAAATTATCTTTTTTTCTTTTTTGCAGCACATTTTTATGTAGTTTGTGAGACATATTTCATATTTTAAGTATGGTAATCTTATGACGTCTTATTATTATTTTAAACAATACATATTACAAGAGCAGGCTTGGTATTCAATAAATTTTCTATATTTGCATATGTAACTTGTACTTGATAATATATGGCGGTTAAAGCTAGATCCCCTTTATCATATAAGAGTTACGACTTTGTTCAACTATTATTCTCATAGTGGCTATCTGGTCTGTACAGGATCTGTTTTGTTGAAAACCTGCTTGTTCATCTCTCAGTTTCTTGTCTATGGACTCCTTTAATCGCTCGAGGATAATCCTGTTTAATACTTTTCCTGGCACTGATAGTAAATTTCCCTTCTTAGGCAACTTAACATCTTTCCTTCCATTCTGCTGGTATCTCTTCCTTTTCCCAGACTTTACCAAGTAATTTACATAACATCTCTGTAGCCGTATCAATATCTGCTTTGATGGCCTCTGCTGGAATGCCATCTGGTCCAGCCGCTTTTCCATCTCTTAGAAGCTTTATGGCTTTTTTATTCATGTGTACAACATTTATATCTTGAAAGTATGCATCTGTAACACATATTGTGGACCAGTCAGTTTCATTATTGAAAGGATTGTATAAGTTGCATATACCTTGTATACGGGTGCCGATCTTAAAGATCACCAGCAGTGTGAAAGCCTGAGTGATTATTATTACTCCTGGTTGTGTATTAATTGCCTGACCACATCAATGGGTCTATTGTGAAGTTCTTCATGTGTATTAAAGTTTATGAACCGTCAAAAAAAAAAAAAAAATTAAGAGTTACGTTATTTCGATTACACTGGTAAACACATTTTGGTGCCTTAAATTTTATAGCTGTTCTTGGGTAATTTTGGGTTGCTGATTCCAAAAATGAAATCAGATTTTTTCTATCAGCTCTAGTTTTTGAGATAACTAAGAATGACCATATTAGTAGGGCAATTGTTATGTACAATCCTAGAGTTAGGTGCTATCAGTGGCATTTTGACTTTAGTCTGCATTCATATTATATGTAATTACTGTGCATATATTACCAAAAATGTAATAAAACTTTATCACTAGCACTTGTTTAGTCAACACGCAAAAAGGATCTTTTCGAGGACTTCCTGGAATGTGATATGCCCGGACAGTCACGCTTAAGGGTCCAACAGTAATCTGCCATCATGTGGGCATACCAAACTCCCTGGTATCTCTCTTCCATTGTTTTTATATCTTGGTGAAATCTTTCACCTTGCTCCTCACTAAAGTCGCCAAGATTCTCCGGAAATAAATGTAAATGGTTATGGAGGTAGTGCAATTTTATGCTCATGTTGCATCCAAGTTCACAAAAACTCGACAGCATGTTTCCAACTATATCAGAATAATTGTCTGCTTTAAAGTTACCCAGAAAGTTTTGCACAACTAAAACAAATTATGACCAGGCTGTGGACTCTGTTTTGTTCATGGAATCAATAAAATTTGAATCGTTTATTAACTTTCTAATTTGAGGTCCATCAAAAATTCCAGCTTTAAGTTTGTCTATGCTCAATTCTGGAAACTTTCTGCATAAGTAATTAAAACAGGTACCATCTTTGTTCAGTGCCTTAACAAATTGCTTCATCAAGCCAAGCTTTATATGTAATGGTGGCAGTAGAACTCTTTTTCGATCAATGAGAGGCTTATTGACAATATTTTTTTCTCCAAATTTAAATTCATCCCTCAACGGCCACTGTTTCTTTGTCCAGTGCATATCTTTTGCCCTGCTATCCCACAAACATATAAAGCATGGATATTTGGTGAATCCCATTTGCTGGCCAAGCAAGAAGTTCATCATTTTAAGATCTACACAAACCATCCAGTTATGTTCTAAATACTTCAATTTTTCCAGAACTGTGCTTATTGTAGCATACTCCTCCTTCATTGTAGTAGAATGAGCAATTGGAATTGAGCCATATTTGTTACCATTGTGTAAGAGAACACCCTTCAAACTTCTTTTAGAGCTGTCAATGAAAAGTCGCCACTCATCTGGTGTATAACTTACACCCATTTTGTTTACAAGACCTCCTACATTAGTACAAAACACAAGGTTGTTTTTCTTTACAAAAGAATGGAATAAAATCTTGCTCTCTGCTGCGATAAAATGTAACCTTTGTTTCAGCAGTCAGTAATTTTTTTTCTTTCAATCTTGAAGCCAAAAGTTCTGAAGATTCCTTGGAGAGATATAAATCTCGGATTAGATCATTTAGTTCAAGCATCTGAAAAATCATCTTCGACATCACTATCACTGTCTCTTGTCGTTCCACATGCCACTGCTGTCTCATCTTCTAGCAGGGAATCCGAAATCTGACTGAAAGTTGGAATTGGTATGTCATCTCCGTGTGGAACAGGTCGCCTAGCAGAATCTAAATCTGGATATTTCCACTTTTTGTGATTTTTTCCATTAATTCCCTTAATATTCACAACACAGAAATAAGTCATCATAGTGGTTCTTGGGCTCTCTCCAAACCATTGGAATTCCAAATTTTAAACATTTTCTTTTCCCACAAGTCCACTGTCGCAGGTGTTCAACACATGTTTTGCAAACAATACGAGGAGCCCAAGACTTGTCCTGGTCACCTAGTTTTACTTTAAAGTAAGCAAAGTATGCCTTTTTCACAAAAACAGTAATATGCTTCCTATGTTCTTCTTTGAAAGTGTACTCTCCACAAATATAACAAAATAAATGCGGTGAAAGAAAACATGCTCTTCTTGAAGATGATGCCATTCTCTGGTAGAAGTGGAATAAAATAAGTAGCATACTAACATGCATGCAGTGGCTTAAAATCTAAAAAAGGCAGTTCTGGGAAGATTCTTGGAAAACTGAAACTGAGAGTAAACAAGCAGTTTTCTTTTGTAAAGGACCAGACAGCAATAGTTTTTTTTTTCTTTTTTTTATATAAAAAATATTGTAATAATACAGGGTGACCCCAAAAAAAAAACGGGCCCGCGCGCGCACTTATTGTGCGCGCGCGGGCCCGTTTTTTTTTTTGGGTCACCCTGTATTAATGAAATACAAAAATGTCTGTATCTCAAAAACTAGAGCTGCTACAGACAAGTAAATGTGATATTTGGATTGAGCAGGCCTCATTTATGTACAATCAAGAGTAAAATGTTTGGCACCAAACATTTTTTTTTTTTTTTTGTAGGGCTGTGTTATTTTCCATCAAGACGGAAATCTTTCGCGACGGACTCTAAATCTAGGTCTTTGACACCCAAGGTCTTTTTCTTTCTTTCTTTTCTTTTCCTCTTCCTTCTCCTTTTAATCAACACTATCATTACCAAAATGTAAAATGTGTAACCTGGGAGTACTAGAAAGAGTGTAAATGAGTGTGTGCAAGGTGTGAAAGTAATTTTTTATTTATATTTTTACAGCTGCTCAGTGTATTTTCATTGTTATGCTTATGTTCAAACTATTATTGTCAATGTTTCCATGCATATGTCTTTAGAAAAAAAAAAAAATGTGTTAATAGATTTGAGCGGGGTCTCAATGCATCCTTGTCTCCGCCTATGGTACCTCGGGAAGTCACAAGTTTAATCATCAGTGTGACCAAATCCTTGCATGTAGGTGTACAAACTACGGGGAGAAGACGTCGAAGACCCAGGAAAATAAGCAGCTGTGGGCTGCCACCTCAGGGGCGCATTCCCATAGTCAGTTATGACTGAAAGGGGTTATTATTATTATTATTTTATTAAGCAATTACAAATACAGAACCACAGAGAAATAAATATTAGCACAACGAATCTAACAAACACAAATGCAAACAACAAAATGAAATAACAAAACAATAAAATTTAATTTAAAAAAAAACTGGCCTGTGGCGAGATCTAAATTCAGAAACTTGGGAGTCCAGAAGTCTGTGCCAAGTCAGAATGTGTGACGTAGCATTATTTCCGTCTCTGACGTAACATGTACTGGTGTCCACATACCATGATCCATTATATATGTTCAATTTCTAGCCGATATTTATTTATACTGTAGCCACTCCACAAACCCCCCCCCCCCCCCAATTCATTCTGTCATCAAATATTACCATTAAGCTCTGTCGTGAAACGAGTGTGTAAACACACTACTTTGTTAAATCACTATGTCGAGATACAAATTTGCTTCAACCAATCAACGAGCAACGTTCACCAGTCTCTGAGACAGAATAAAATTAAACTTAAGCCCTGTTTTTTCGGATGTGGGTCGCGGCCATCTTGTCACCCAATATGGCGGAAAAAACAGAATAAAATTAGGCTGTACGAGGCATGGTACTAAACTGCAGACAACCAATCAGCTTGCCCCGCCAGGAAGCAACCAAACGCTTTCCTTAAGCAGTAGAAGTTACTTCACATGCCTATATAATCGGGCGAGATTTTATGCAAAAATACGCAACACCAACACGAAGCCAGATACCGACCGACTGAAGAGGAGAAGCTGTCAACCTTGATTTATTGCTTACCTGAGTGCATTGACCTGCAGCCTGCTTCAATAGTCGGATCAAAACCTGGCCTGTTTAAATCTTGGAGGATAAATATAATTTACTATTTGTAGGCAAATAGGCCTACAGCAGATATATAATTTTGGTATTGGTTGTGTGTCATTTATACTACCTACACCTGTATATATTTAATATAAATTGTTTCAATATGAACGTATCAGGTTACTGATTGTATCTTGGGGCATTAGGTATAATGATTGTATTTCCTGATATGATTGAGATAGACAAAGACTAATAGGACTCATACTTCAATCTATTGTCTCAGATAAAACCAACTGAAATATAACCAAAACAGTCCTTGTTAGGACTCAATCTATTGTCTCCTATAACTTCAATCTATTATCTCAGATAAAACCTACTGAAATATAACCAAAACAGTCCTTGTTAGGACTCAACCTATTGTCTCCTATAATAATAATAATAATAATAAATTCTTTAAGCGCCAAACACGGCGCATAAGGCAGAAACCAGTGCTCTCCAGGTTGTTCTTTGTGACGCCACTCCTCTTAGCTCTTGCACATTATTTAGGCCCAACGTTCTTCCTTCTCTTATTATTGTTCTTCTGAGTGTTTCTTTTGGTCTTCCTTTTTTCCGCTTACCCTCAGGAACCCAAGTGAGCGCCTGTAGTGGTATTCTGTTGTTTTGCATTCGTAGGACATGACCGATATATGACCATCGTCTTTTCCTTATATAGTCGGAGACATATTTCTGCCTAGAGTCTTCTCTTATTTGTCGATTAGTCTTGAATTCTTTCCAACTGATGTTCATGAGTTTTCTAAGACATTTGTTCTCGAATGTATTCAGCTTGTTCTCCAATGATTTTGTTATTTTCCAACTCTCACAGCCGTATGTTAACACTGAGATAACATTTGAATTAAACAGACGAAGCTTGGTATGTATATTCAATGATCGTAATTTCCAAATGTTAGATAATCTATTGAAGGCGCTAGCTGCCAAAGCAATTCTAGTATGGATTTCTCTTGTTGTGTCACCATCCTGAGTCATTTTACTGCCTAAATAATTGAAACTTTCAACTTTCTGTAGTTTTTCCCCGTTCAAGATGATATCAAAGGTCTCGTTAGAAAAGTTCATAGCTTTAGTTTTAGAGGCATTTATTTGGAGACCAATTTTAACCGAGAGATGACACAAATTATTTATTGCTTCTTGGGATTGTCTTGGTGTTGAACTTAAGAATGCTACATCATCTGCGAAATCCAGGTCCCCCAGGAATTTTCCATTAGTCCATTTTATACCCAATTGTTCATTGTGGGTATAGTTTCTCATAACCCAATCAATAGCTATTCCAAAAAGTAGTGGTGACATAATACAGCCTTGTTTCACCCCTGTTTCTACTGCAGCATTTTCAGCTTCTACGGCCAGTTCATTGATGAAATGTCTTTTATCTCTTCGAGTTTTTGTCTTCACTTCTTTATTTAACAAGTTATAAGTTAGTTTGCAAGATTCAACTGCATTATGTGTACTTGCCGCTAGTAGTTTAAGTTTTGCTGTTTTCCTTTCTTGTATTTTATCCCAAGTATCTTCTCTCATCCATTTTTTCTTTTTATGTACTAGGTATCCGGTGGTCGCTACAGCTGCTTCTGTCATTGCTGTTCTCAGTTGTTCCCATTTAGTATCGATTGTCTTGGTGGTGATATCGTTGTCAATTTTGCCTAAAGCATCGAAATAGTTGTTCATTTTGACATTATATTCCTTCTTTATATCATTTGATTGCAGTCTGTGTACATCTATTCTTCTATTTTTATTCGGTTGGTATAACTTCTTCAGTTTAATTCTCATTTTAGCTATGCAGAGGTTATGATCGCTTCCGATCTCTGCACCTCTGTATGCTCTGACGTCTTGAACTGATGAGCGAAATTTAGCGCTTATGCAGAAGTGATCTATCTGGTTCTTAGTTCTGCCATCAGGTGAATTCCATGTTATCTTGTGGATATTCTTATGTGGAAAGATGGTGTCTGCCACAACGAGGTTTGATATTTCACAAAGTTCTAGAAGTCTTTCGCCATTTTGATTCATACAGCCTATGCCATGAGTACCGAGATATCTTTGTACTCCATCGTTGTTGTCACCTACTTTGGCGTTAAAATCACCCATGACTGCTATTATGTCATGCTTGGGTATTGTGTTGATGGTACTTAGAAGTGCTTCATAGAAGTCATCTTTTGTGGTATCAAGAGCGTCGTTAGTTGGTGCATAACATTGTACAATTGAGAGCTTGAAAAATCGTGTCTGAAATCTAGCTAATATTAGCCTCTCATTGATAGGTACCCAGCTGATAAGCGATGCTGCTGCTTTCTGTGTCATTAGGATGGCTACTCCCTCTGTGTGACGATTATCATTACTACCAGAGTATATAAATTTGCTTTTTTTCTTCTGAAATATATTTTATGCCCTTCCCCGTCCATCTACACTCGCTGACACCCAATAAGTCCAACTTATAATTATCCATTTCTTTAATTACTTCTTCCAATTTTCCGTCTTGATACATAGTTCTTACATTCCAGTATCCAATTTTAGAAATCTCCTTTGCAAACAAGCACTATATCAAGTAAGTAACATCTATATGTATAATAACTCTTAAAATAACCTCTGTAAATATACCAATCAAACCACAATAACCTGCTGCATTATATAAATGATATAAGACTGGCATATCAATAAATAACTGATAATATATATAATCGCAATAGGCCTAAATAGACGATATATAACTAGGCTAATCACGCGAAAAAATATAACCCCGCACGCTTTTTGGTAAAGAATAGTGGAGAGTAGCAAAATACGATTAACGGGGCGATTTTTCCTCCTACAACGAGCCGAAGTACAGGTAGGGTATTCATTATTTCTTGTTCCCATTACACCTCAAGTATTGTATTTCTTTACACCTGCGAATATCACAATTTTGTTTCATCTAGGTTTGTTAATAAATAGCCGGACTATTTTTTTCAGGTCAACCATATTTTTTTTTGCTACTAGTCCTAGAATTTTTTTACTCAAGTGAAGAATAAGTCCTTAAAATTCCAACACAAATCCACATTGCCTATGGGAAAAACCCCTGGCCCACAACTCACTGTGGATTGGGGGTAATCTAAACGGCATACCCGCCATTCATATACGACATTAGATAATCGAAAACCCTCTCAGATGGATTTATCTCCTAATGGTCAAGTACCAATGGGTAGCAAGATTAGTAGCACCACCTAATCAAACAAAAGGTCAACCATCTTTTAAACACTATGAATCCATTTGAAATGGTTAAATATTGATCCAAAGACACATATTCTCCCCAAAACCAGACAATACAAATATCGATAACAACATAATATAAAAATGTCTCTATTACAATTAACATGTTAAATTATAATACACCTACAAACGATTTATTTTACATCAATAAACGTTTTAACAACATTTCAATCACATATATTTTTACCGGAATGCCTATTGAACATACCTGTCCCCGCCTAAACAATATGAACATAATAAGGACATGTTAAAACATTGCACCATACAACCAGTTAAAATAAATTGAATTTCTCTTGCACACTTTGTTGTGAATAAAAATATATTATAAAATACCTATTATCAAAAAAAAAGTAAAATATCACCATTATAAAATAAAATAAACTACCCCTGTGTAAAAAACATTATCCGTACACCAATTAGGTATTAATAAATACCACTGACTTACGCTAACATCAAAGATGAACGGAAACCCAAATTACAAAAAAAAAAAAAAAAAGAAAACAATAACAATCCCAGAACAACACACGTCTCACCCCCAAAGAAATAGAAATCCAACCGAAAACCCAAAGAAACAAAATGATTCCCAAAAATCAAGAAACCAAAAACTATGCACCTTATTAAAAAAAAAATAAAGACAATATCACTCAAAAAAACAAACAACATTTACAGTATGTAAAACCCATTACCATGTCAAAAAAAAACCCGGATAGTATTACAAGATAACACCTGCGGTGACTTATAAAATAAAAAAAACCCAAAAAACGAATCACACAAAACACAACTTGTCACCACAAAAAAAAACTCAACCAAACTAACAAAAAAATAATCTAGCTGTGCAAAAAACAAATAACCAGTACCCTTTTACAAAAAAACCTCCAAACGGTCCCATTTATGAAACACTTTCACAATTATGCCCCCCCACAACCAAATATCAGAAACAACAACCTATACCCATAAAAGTGAACCTTTGTCCAAAAAATGTTAACTAACAAAACAAAAATACACAAAACACAACAAACAAACAAAAAAACAAAAAAAACCCCAAAAAAACAAAAAAAACCCAAAAAAAAAAAAAACAAACCCCCCCAAAAAAACACAAAAAAAAAAACCACACCCAAACAAAAAAAAAACCCCCCCCACCAAAAACCCCCCCCCCCCCCCCCCACTTACAAAAAATACCCCACCAAACCCACCCCAAAAAAACAAAAAAAACCCCCCCAAAAACCCAAAACCCAAAACAATCCAAAACCCAAAACAAAACAAAAAAAAAAAAAAAAAAAAAGCAAAACAAAACAACCCTTTCCCCCCCCCCCAAACCCCCCCCCAAAACCCACCCCCCCCCCCCCCCCCAACCCCCCACCCAACAACAAAACCCCCCCCACCCAAAAAAAAAACCCCCCCCCCCCACACACACAACCCAAACCCCCCCAAAACCCCCCACCCCCCCCACCCCCCCCCCCAACACTACCCCCCAAAACAACACCCCACAAAAAACCCCCCCCCCCACAAACCAAAAAAAAAAAACACCCCCCTAAAAAAAAAAAAAAAACCCCCAACCCCCCACACCCCCCCCCCCCACCCAAAAGACCCCCCCCCCCAAACCCAACCCAACAAAAAACCCCCCCATCCAACAAAAACCCCACCCCAAACCCCCCCCAAAAAAAAAACACAACACCCCCCCCCCCCCCCCCCCCCCCCCCAAAAAAAAAACCCCCCACCCCCCCCCCCCCCCCCCAAAAAAAAAAAAAACCCAAAACCCCCAAAAAAAAAAACCCCCACACAAACCAACACAAAAAAAACCAACCCCCCCCCCCAAAAACAAACAAAACAAAAAAAAAAAACCAAAAACCACCCCCCCCCCCCCCCCCCCCCCCCCCCCCCAAAAAAAAACCAAACCAAAACCCACCCACCCCCAAATCACCCCAAAAACCATTAAACAAAAAAACACCCCCCAAAACACCACAAACAACTCCCCCCCCCCCCCCCCCCCCCCCCCCCCCCCACACCCCCCCCCAACCCCCCCCCCCCCAAAAAAACCCCCCCCAAAACAAACCCCCCCCCCCCCAAAAAACCCCCCCCCCCCCCCAAAAACACAACCCAAACCAAAAAAAAACCCCCCCCACACCATTAAAAAAAAACCCCAAACAACCCCCCACCCCCCCCCCCCCCCCCCCCAAAAATAACCCCCCCCCACCCCCAAACCCCCCACCCACCAAAATCAATCCAACCCCACCCCTAAAACACCCCCCCCCCCCCCCCCCCCCCAACCCCCCCCCCACACCCCAACCCCCCCCACCCCCAACCAAAAACCCAACCCCCCCCCCCCCAACCCCCCCCCCCCCCCCCCCACCCCACCCACCCACCCCACCCCCCCCCCCCAACACCCCCCCCAACCCCCCCCACCCCCCCCACACCCCAATCCCCAATCCCCCCCCCCCCAAAACAAACCCCCCCCCACCCCCCACCCAAAAAAAAAAAAAAAAAACCCCCAAACCCAAATCCCCCCCCCCCCCCCCCCCAACCCCCACCCCCCCAAACCCAAAAACTAAACACCCCCAACCAAAACCCCCCACCC
>JAMPIV010007446.1:42500-207500 GCA_024509875.1 Oreohelix idahoensis | reverse complement strand
AAGAGATAATTACTTGTGCGAGTCAAACAATTTTGTTTGGAGGTCACTGCCAATTTTTCCCTTCGCGAACCCGTACTGCATATCATGGCAGATGCCGCAAAAATAAGATCTAGTTTAATGGAGACAGAGCGTGAATTCGGGTTAAGTGGAAAAGACCTGATGAAATATGTAAGCGAGGAGACTGATAAACTCCATGAAAGAGAGATGGAAATGCAGAAACTTACAATGGAGAAGGCCGCAGCAGAAGCAACGGAGCGGAAAGAGAAAGCCGCAGCAGAAGAAGCGGAGCGGAAAGACGCAGCAGAAGCAGCGGAGCTGAAAGAGAAAGCCGCAGCAGAGCATGCACTTAACATGAAGCAACTGGAAATCCAGGGACAGACCAATCAGATAGAGCTGGCAAAAAATGCAGCGGCTTCCAACTGTGATGGAGGGTACTCACCCCGCTCAAATGGTGAGCCTACTTCGCAACCTGCGCCACCCAATGCCATGAACTTTCCGCTGGAACCTTTTTCAGAAAGGAACGATACCATGGACGCCGTTTTAGACCGCTTTGAACGCTTTGCAACAGGGTTTGGACTTGAAGAACGGAAGTGGAACTTGAAACTTTCCCAGGGCCTAAGAGGAGCCGCCTACGAAGTTTTTAATAAACTTCCGGCCGGAGAGCAAGATGACTATCAGGCATTGAAAAAAGCTCTCTTGGTGAGGTACGAGCTTCATTCAGAGGCTTACCGGAAAAAATTTCGAGGTTCTAGGAAGGAGGCCGGAGAGACTTTCTCACAGTTCTCAGCCCGTATTGAAGACTACCTAGTGAAGTGGTGTACACTGGGAAACTTTACCGAGAACTATGACGGGTTGAAAGAGCTGATTGTGATAGAGCAACTAAAAGAGTCTATGTCGGTGGAAATGCGTAGATTTCTCACTGAAAACGGCGCTGACCGGTTAGAAAATATTCTTACACTGGCAGAGCGATTCCAAAATGCTCTCATGGAATCTCAAGGAGCCAGAAAGAAGTTTTCGGATCAGGCGCCAAAGCAACCTGCTCGCTACCAACCAGACCAACAAAGCAAAGGACCACACATCTCGCATAAACAGCACGCAAAACAAGATAACTACAAAGAGCAAAACAAGAAAAATGCTGCGCCACACTAGAGACAGGGAGATAAATGGTGCAAGTACTGTCGCTTGAACAATCACAACACTAATGAGTGCAAGCGCAGACCTCCTCCCCAACATGCTACCTGTCTGCAGACAAAATCGTCACCCCGGAAGGAGCAGAGGACCGGAAACGTTTCTCATCCTCCCGTCATCGAATCAGTCCTCGTAAACGGACAATCTGTGGAGTGCCTTTATGACACAGGACTTGCTTTCTATGCGGTGGTCAGGGCATCTCTTATCACCCCTGACCAGATAGCAGAAGAGAGTGTCGACATCCAAGGTCCGACGAAGGATGTTGCACCCATGACACTGCCAATTGCACTTATCAGAGTGGAATCTCGTTACGTGACAGGAGAGATTCGTGCAGCTATGATGGAAGAACCAATCTACTCTTTAATCTTGGGATGTAGATATGTGTTCCTTGGAGAACCTACTCAACCACTAGTCATAGCGGCCGTACAGACTAGAGGACAGTCAAAAAAAAGACGCAGAGCAGGAACCTCCTACCAATATCCTCCTCGAGGAATTGAAGAGGGCCCAAATGGAAGATTCCTCACTGGCGCCCTGTTTTAAAAAATTACCTAGGACACACAACCCACCTACCAAGGGAGACTTCTTTATGAAAAATGGATTGATGTATCGCCGAGCTGGAAACGAAGGACAGGAACACAACCAATTAGTAGTTCCTGCAACCTATAGGAACCAGGTGCTTGAGATGGGCCACTCTATCCCATTTAGCATACACATGGGAATGAGCGCCACGACTCAAAGGATCGCCTGCCACTATTATTGGCCAGGGATCACCGGCGACATTGAACGTTTCGTCAAGTCTTGTCCTCAGTGCCAGAAAGTTGCACCAAAACACTGGACGGCACCCGCGACCCTTCGGGAGATGCCAATCTACGGCACCCCATTTGAAAGAGTGGCCGTGGATATAATTGGACCTCTGCTGAGAACTAAGAAGAGGAACTCCCATATCCTTACCTTAGTGGACACATGTTCCATGTGGGCGAAGCCATAGCCATGCCAGCATGCGACTCAGTGCATGTAGCTGACGCTTTACTGAATATCTTTACTAGATTGGGCTTCCCGCATGAAATTCTCACAGACAACGGGTCACAATTTAGAGGCAAGTTGACAGAGGAGGTGCTTAGAATATTCAAGACTAGGCATATTCATACTTCGCCCTATCGCCCCAAAAGTAACGGGCAAGTAGAGCGGTTTAACGGGACGCTCACCTCTATTCTTCGGAAGTTGGCACAGGAGAAGCCAGAAACTTGGGATCAGTATCTTCCTGCCGCATTATTTGCTTATAAGGAAGTACCGCATGCGTCAACTGGAGTCCTTCCGGCCACATTACTCTTCGGAAGACCTATTAAAGGTCCATTAGAAGCCTTACTAAGAACATGGACAGATGCCAAGGCAGACGACACTGTCACATCAGCCTTCCAGTATGTCACAGACTTGAAACAACGCCTGAAGACTGGCTGGGAATTAGCCACAGCGAAAGTACGGGAGGCTAGGCGGAAACATGCCAAATATTACAATAGCAAGGCGAAGGACCGAGAACTAGCAGTAGGAGAGAAGGTGCTACTTCTTCTGCCAAGTAGCAGTAATAAATTGCAGATTTGCTGGAGGGGACCCTACAAAGTGGTGGAAAAGATTTCTCGCACCAACTATAAAATCGCCGTGAACGGAAAGCAGAAAATTTATCACTTAAATCTGCTTAAGAAGTTTTACGAGCGAGCCCCTGCCGAACCAGCGCACCTCGTGACTATGGCCATTGCTATGCAAATGGAAGAAGAGCCATTATCATCCGTAGAGTACCCGGTGATACCGGAGGAATCACATTTAGATTTGAAAATAAGCTCCACATTAACGGAAGCCCAGCAAGAAAAAGTGAGGAGATTGATGGAAAACCACGCCGACTCTCTGACAGACAAACCTGGCCGGACAAACCTGATGGAGTTTGACATGGAAGTCACGGATCCTACGCCCGTCCGAATGAGAACCTATCCGATTCCGTACGCCAAGGCGACGGCATTAAAGCAAGAAATTGATTACTTACTTAAGGAAGGCATAATTTCGAAGTGCGGGAGTGGGGCTGTTACGCAAACCCAGTGGAGAACACCGCCTGTGCATCGACTACCGATAGCTGAATGCGTTAACACAGTTCCAGCCAGAACCGTTACCGGACCAGAACCAGCTATTTACTAAGCTGAGCAGGGCTCGCTATTTTTCAATGATCGACCTCAGTAAAGGGTGCTATCAAATACCGGTAAAAGCTGAGGTGAGGAACCTGTTAGCCTTCAGTACTCCAGATGGACACTTCGAGTTTAATGTGATGCCATTTGGACTAAACAACGCTCCTAGTGTCTTCACAAGGATGATGCGAAAGTTATTGGATCCTCTGAATCATCCCGCCATCAGCAATTTTATGGATGATATCCTAGTAGCTACTGAATCGTTTGAAGAACATTTATCAGCGCTATCCTTGCTGTTTAACAGACTCAGAGAAGCGGGACTAACCACCCGCCCAACTAAATGTCAAATTGGGTGTGAACAGCTAGAGTTCCTAGGACATACTATATCCCATGGGACCATGTTCCCCGAGACTCAAAACGTTGAGAAGCTGAGAAATGCACCTAGACCGTCCACAAAAAGGGATGTCCGGTCATTTGTATCCCTCTGTGGATTCTACCAGAGATATATAAAGGATTTTAATAGCCTCTGTGCGCCGCTTACATCGCTAACCAAGAAAGGAAACCCAGATAAAGTGACATGGTCAGCAGAATGTGAACATGCATATGCACTCTTAAAAGAGAAACTCACCACAAAACCTATTTTACGGCTCCTGGATTTAACTAGAAAATTCATTTTGCGCACAGATGCCAGTAACAATGATATCGGGGCTACATTACTACAGCCAGACGACAGAAGCCCACCAAATCTATTTCCGGTCGCATACGCGAGTCGGAAGTTAAACCGAGCAGAACAAAACTATTCCACAATCGAAAAGGAATGTTTGTCCCTCGTCTGGGGAATACAAAAATTTCAAGCATACCTGTACGGAAGGAAATTTACGATCCAGAGTGATCATCAACCTCTGACCTTCCTCGCCAAGTCAAAGAATTTGAATGCTAGACTGATGAGGTGGTCGCTTGTTCTACAACCTTACACGTTCCAAGTGGACTATATCCAAGGAAAACATAACGTAGGAGCGGATTTTTAAAGCCGTCATCCTATGAGGCAGGACGGAGAGCAAAGACAAGTAGAGGAAAGGGTGGAAACTGGAAAGAAAAACGAAGATTAGGAAAAGGATTAAGGAATCCCGAGCAAGAAGGCTAAGCTTTCCTGAGTATGATTGACATCACACTTGAGGAGGGGGCTATTGTGATAAACGAGAGCAAAGGCCTTATTGCTCTATCTTTTCCTACATCTTTCGTATTGTATTTTCTCCGACATTTGTTCTTTCACCCCATATTTGCGATCCCACATTTGCTATTTCATCGTTGTGATTACTCGCGACCAGTATCTAGAGAACCACATTTGTTCTTTCATCGGGGGAAATAAAGTCCTTTGATTGAGTCCCCATACCTGACATTATCGTTTGAAGCTCACATTGCATCGTGATAAATCTGGTGAAAACACATCTGTTCATCCCAATCAGACATCTGAGCATGCTGTAATCTTCGCGGCCAGCGACGGGTCACCACATTGGACGCCCAGATTGGCCAGGTGAAAACGTCTTATGCTGTAATGGTGTTATCTTTGGTCGGCCGATGTTCAGACAAGCGTTGAGTTACCACATTGGACGCCCACCTTGGCCAGGTGAACAATAAAGAATCAGAGAGTAGGTGACAGCAATTTGACAGCACTTTTGCATTAGCCCGCCAATTATCTTCATACCTGTTTGTCAACCTACACCCACGTTTGGACTGACAGGGAACAATAGAGCGATCCTGTGAATGAGTGACCAGCGGGGCTATTAAGGATTGGTTGGTATGGGCGGAGCTAGATGTCGGATCCCAGAAACACACATTGGACTTCCAGAAATATAATCTACTGCGTAGCTTGTTCTAGGAAGGAGTCCAGTTTTTACATTGTGAGGATAAACCCCAAAAACGCCTAGCCTAATACACGTGTTTATTCAGAGGGGATATAATTCAGTTCTGTGATGAATTGTGTTCTTAAAGGATTTTGCGAAGGGAAAAGAAGGTTAGTAGATCTTATACAGATTATTAATACATTTTCTTAATTTTTGTTTATTTTAACCTCACAGCTAAAATGTGCGAAAGATAGAGTTTCAAATAATTCTTTGCATAACTGATTAATAAAATCAGAAGATTTTCCTAGAAGATGATAGGAGGTAATTAATAGTTCATACTTCACCTTCATCATCATCACAGTCTCCCATGCGCACACACTCTCATGCACAAGATATTTAACATCAGTAGAATTGAACTCAGAGAGAGATCAATAATGAGCAGTAGTATAAATGAAAGTCAACCAGTGATGTTAAATGTGAAAAACTTACGAAGACTTTTGTGTGTCTTCAGTTCATCAGAAGTCTGAGTCTACACGCAACGTGTCTGACGTCTAACCAGAAATAAGTTATCAAAAACGGACATTTGGCTAGCATAATTCGCCATAGGACATCTTTCATTCCGCAATTAAAAAGGAATATTGTCTCACCCACAAGTCAGAAGGTGGACGCAGTATTTTTCGTCACCATATACTGCTGGCTCACAAGTTCAATACATCGTTATCACAAGTTTAATACAGAGTTATCACAAGTTCAAATCACTCGAAAGATCATTATTATCTGAAGTCAAGCTAAAGAGCTCAAAAGTGGAATCTCATATTTATATCAAGTGCAACACGCTCTTAAGCGCATTCTATGAAGCAGACTCTATATATTTCATGAATCACGACTACATACGCAAGATTATGAGTCTACATATCACTAACATTTCGTGAAGATATCCAGTCTGGCCAGTACCCTCGGGAGATTAGACAACAGACCTTTTGTTCATATGACAGCTATTAACTGTTGATCATCACTACAGATATACTCAAACAGTGAAGGAATATACATAGATATCTCGTCAGTGTTCTCAGTCCGACAACAGTTTTCTTCAAAACGTCCTCGGCTTAGAGATACTCCATTCGACATAACGTATGACAACTTGGGACATTTTATGCCTACATGTGAATCCTCATATCAATGAGAAGCATTTAGAGACACATGGACTGGGTAGATCACTCACCATTTTGGTAACACGTATCATATCACATCATCATTTCACTTTACACCAACTGCAATTTTATTATCTCATCTGTGTTTTTTGTGTGAATCGTCTTTCACCATCATCACGTTCTAACCATTACTAACCCTATATGTGCGGATATTTCATTAATAAACCCAACGATCGTTTGATCATTATCTAATTTGTTAATGTATCACTCGTGCTGTCGGTGTTACATATTCACCTATAGGAACCTTTCTCTACTCAGATGAGGTTGAGGGCTTTTTCTTTACGGGATCTAAGGGCAGAAGCTAAGGTCGTGGGGAAACAGAACTCTTTCCATAATTAATTAGAAAACACTGTCTAGTGGAAAGCATTCGCATTCCTGTCTTCTTGTCCCTATCTCGAATAGGTCTTTATTCTTTCTTAACGAGCCAATTTCTAGAGACCTTATATCTAATATCTGTAGTGAAATGGACAGAGATACAACGGTAAAATATCTCCAAAGATAACATTTAAGGATAAAAAAATAATGCGTAGGCTGCTGATGTACATGATCGCCTAGACCGCGGGTCATCATCCTCCATAATAATTGACTTGCTAAACAGGAGGGGAACGGCGGATCAAAAAGGAAAAAAATATGACTGGAAAGATTGCGTGAGACTAGAAAGGCTAAGGAGACGCAATTGGGGGGGTGGGGGGGGGGGGGGGGGGGGGGGGGGGGGGGATGGGGGGGGCGGGGGGGGAGCGGGGAGCGTGCGGGTGGGGGGCGGGCGGGATGGGGGGGCGGGGCGGGGGGGGGGGGGGCGGGGGGGGGGGGGGGGGGGGGGGGGGGGGGGCAAACGGAGAAAAGTCACGTTTCCCAAGTTGACATAAAAAGTAAGCAACTCGACAGAAGGGACCTTAGATATAATACGCCACAGTCATTTATTGGACGCTTTTGCGCGATACCAAGGCCTTCATTTGAATTCAGCGGCTAAAACGCAGATGTTAGGAATATTACAAAAATTAAAAAGTACTTTTTTCTTAATATTAATGTTAGGAATATAAAAATTAGCTGGCCGGATGGCCTATTCTGAGCAGTGAACTAATATGTTCTTACTTTTACAGACGGATAGATAATATTGAAGATAATGACAAAAGACAGTGTTGTTCACATCATCGACAGACTGTATGGAATCTAAAAGTGTCGCTAATTGCACAAAAAAAACACGACCTCAAAACGCAGGTGTTCAAATCTACGTAGTATGGAAGAGAAGGGATATTTGTGGTGGCTGTGTCTAAAAATAACTTTTAACGACAAAATTTTGGAGGGGAGAGAAAGGTTGGTTCAAAAATCGAGTACATTTTGTAGAAACACAAGTAGAGACGGACAGACTAACAGATAACCATCCATACTTGACTGAAGCATGACTGAAATGACTTTATGGTAGGAAATTTGAATTTAAAAATAAACCTAGGCAGTGATTGGCCACAGACAATCATATCATTAGCGCTCAGACGCGAAAGTGGGGCCATTCTTCAATAGTTGTTCAGTGATAGACACAGATTTTAAAGTGTGGTGATTTCCATATGAAAGAAAGTGTAATAAATTTAGGGACGCCATACTATAGCCAGCAGCTCAGCTGAGTTTTGCTAGCAATTCTGTGTTATTTATTCATAATCTGGTAAGATTGAAATTATTTCCTTATATATTTTGAATATTGTTTCATGTTCGAGTGATTTGATACTGCCATATCGAAATCTAGCCTTACAAACAAGTAGGGATTTGCTCTAGACCCCCGCCCAGTTCAGGGTCTAGGGACCAACAATGTACATAAACTCCAGCAAGGATTATGCAAGACAGATCAAGTGTTGAGAATAATGAAACATATTACCTATCCTCTTTTAGGGCAGACAACTAATAAATATTTTTCAGAATCTATAGTCTGGGAGGATCTATCTGATGTAAAACCACCATGGTAAATGTGCTGTTTGGTCAGAGAGATCTGACCTGTCTGTATGATGTGGTTGTTGTGTCAGTGTTGTGTCCAGACGTGGGTAGAGAATAGATTTTGACACATGGCCCATACTTTGATTGCAGAGCTGTGAGTTTCTGTTGTCAACCAAGCAGTGACTATTCAGTTGGTGACTTTACTCGAGTGTATCTGTGCAGTACTTGTGACAGAGACCACCATTATTGCCCGCCAGCACAGAGAGGTGGGACCACCAGATTTCAGCACCAGAGCTACAACTAAAAGATGAGTGAGCCTCTGGTCTGCTGGACTTTCACCAAAGCCCTTTAGTTACTAATACCCCATAAAAATTCCCACCATTTTCTGGACACTGGGTAGTCAATATAGACAGGTGTGATGAGGCCACCCCAACAGCACAAACAGTAACTATCCTCCCAAGTAGATGACTACTAGAACATTTTAATAAAACTAACTAGTATAGTACATATATATGTACACTATTGCATTTATGATATAATATTCCATGCATTTCTTTCATAATCTTTAAATCCTTTTAAGTTCTGGTCAACCTAAAAAATTGATCCAGAACAAAATAAATGTAATATAATTTTATCAAAAAATTTTACACACGTGAGTTAGTTCAGTGTATTTTAACATTTATTAATATTATTAGTCTTGTTAAATATCTGTGGGTATATCTATAACCTATTACACCACACTACATATCATAACCCTAGACACTTTACGTAGCCACATTCATAAAAAAAAATTAAGTGTGAGGTCGTAGTGGTAGCAAGAAAGGCCTTCTGACAATTCTCAACTACATTTTATCTCAGGAGCCTTCACAGCTGGCCTCATACAATTACATTTAGTAATATCAACATCATACAATACCATCAACACCACTACAATATCTCATAGACTATTCCTGGCAAAAACTACTGTCGTAGTTGCCCCAGTACTCACCACACGACAGTCTCCTCTGAACTAATTTTTCGAGATCAGATCATTCACAGCCGTAATTAATTTGTGATACCAGTAGTTCTCTCAGACACTGGGACTTCACCATTTTCTGCAGAAATTCTATTTCTGTAATTGTCAGTACTATACTGATCCAAGAGCCAATAAAAACCTCACGCCACAAGCTCTCAGAAGAATAGCTGCTTAATAAACTCTCGCCAAAGTCTCATGTCCTGTGCCGTCCTCTCAACTTCTTTCCGTGTCTACTTTATTCCTTTCATTTCTGTGGCTAGCTCGCTTCTTCATATTTGTTTATCCCTTCTACCTATCTTACCCTCGAGATTTCAGAACAGGGACTGTTTTGTGATGTTATCAACAGGTTTCCACAATATGTGTTCTGTCCATCACCTGCGTCTTACTTTCATCTCTTGTTCCACTAGCACTTGTCTTGTTCGTGTCATCAGTTCCACCTTATCATACCACTTCAATCCTTCTACTCCCTTCAAGCACCCATTTATGAAAGTCTGTAACTTCTTTCTTCTTGTTGTTGTTGTTGTTCTCCGTGTTTCACAGCCATACAATAGGACTGTCTTGAGGGACTTAAGACGCGTCAACAGTGAAGAATGTAGTTAGCGACCCATAGCTAGACTGCTTGCGTCAGGGTCAGCGAACCAGAGCTGACCAAGACCCTACTCCACCTCCACGTGGTGGTCCTGGAAACAGGCTGCATCACTGCAGTCTGGCTGAGTGAGTAGGGATCGAAGAGGGAAGGCAAACCCGGTCCCTAAAATGCTGTGCTGAAGTCGGATGTGTGGGCCGAAAGGCGCAAATATCGCAGCTTTGCTGTAAACGGACACAACGCAACCAACGTCCTTTTCAGGACAAACAAAGAAGAAGAAGGACTGTGTTGAAATGTAGAGTTGACAATTCTGATTAGTTTGTTGGATCGATTGATTTCCATAAGTTATCAAATTCAATGAAACTTGCTTTTGCCTTTTGTTTTCTTATTTTGATATCACTGTCTCAGTAACATTAAACGGTATAGCTAGTTCCACAGCACGTACTGCCGTAGAAGAGTTATATATTAGAGGCTTCACAATACTAGTGTCCAGCATCGAGTTGGGGGTATGACCAGTTGCCTTCCTCGCTCCTTTTTCCTTCCCTAACTCAAGAGCAGAGCCATGTACCCATTTACAGCTGGGTAGACTGGAGCGTGATGACACCGTGTTTCGAACCAGTTACATTAGCCGCGAGAGACCAGCGCTCTAACCATCTGTCAATAGTACGCTCATTATTATTAACATTAGCACTACTACGTATTTTAGCAACAATAACAATTTAACTGCAAGGGTAGCAATTTTAACAACAACAATTCGAACAACAACAATTTGAACAACAAAAACAAAAAACATTTTAAAACTGTAAAAATTTTAGTTATGAAAATGTAATTTAAAAATCCGCACCCATACCTGCAGAAGTAATAGCAACACCTCCCCTACAAAATTTCTTCATAGTCCATCTTCAATCTTTAACACATAACACAACGACAACCACCACAGCCACTACCACCACCACCACATGAACACTTCGTCTAGCCAACCTTAAATCTGTCAAGGCACAAGTACTGGTGAGGAACAATCTTCGTCTCAACTGACAATCCTCCGACACCTCCCATCAATCTCTGTATTTCCTCTCGCTCTAGTTACCAAAACAGTAACGTGCTCTGGGTGGAAAAGTGGCACTTGTTTCTGGAGCGCGCACACGCGCGTCCGCACCAGAGACTGTCAATACCTTAGTGAGGTTTGGTAGCGGCTGTGACACGACAGCTGCAGATGAAAGTTGTCGATGTGGAAAATAATATGGATTCTTTCCTGTCGTCGTAAGATTTTGCTCACGTTTCTCAGGTTCTAGCGTCATTAACTCATTGCACGTGCGCTATTTTTGGTAAAAGGTGTCTGGATGAGATCGTCGATAGATAGTTAATATGAATGGTCGGATGAGTCTTTTTTTTTAAATTGATTCTGGATGGGTGTAGGCAGTGGCGTAACTACCGTTCAGGTGATTACGGCACGTCCCCGGGACTCAGCACCAAATCGGCCACGGAAAGTAGTGATCGGAAGGGACCCTTGCCATATATATATATATATATATATATATATATATATATATATATATATATATATATATATATATATATATATATATATATATATATATATATATATATATATATATATATATATATATATATATATATATATTTCATGCAAATACTTATGGAAAGATTCGTGAATGGATGGATAGATGAATTCGGAATTTTTAGTTATGCGAGTGTCGTGGAATATTCTAATCCACATATATAAATTATCAGGTAAATATAAAGCCTAACAAATACATTTAATAAAGAAAAGAGCAATGGTAAAAGAACAGTGCTGTCACAATGACTGTACTCGAAATCCCCCTTGTTTTCTGCTTCGTCTGCAAATTGTAACGCTTTCACGTTGATAGTAAAAGCCTACTGTATTATTACCCGCTTTCTTCAATGAAACGTGCACTGTATTTCTTGGAAAAACCTTGAGATACGCAAGCTGATCAATGACCTAGATTTAATATTTCATTCATTCCATACACGGCGTAACTAAAAGACAGATAAAGCAGGAGAGAGAGAGGGGCGAATGAAGGCAGGACACATGCAACACTACACGCGTCGCGCGATTAATAGTAACGCAAATCCCACGTGTAAGGCCACTAGCAATAACTTTTTTTCATATAGTCAGTGAAAAAGAAACACTACTACTACAAGAATCAGGTTTAAAAATATGAAAACTGTTTATTAGGAAATATGAAATTCTACTGATTTACATCTAAGCTCCTGACTTTAGTATGACATAACAGTGGAAAAGGCAGGACAGGTGGCGGTTCTAAACAACGAAAAGGAATAAAGAACAAATATACGACTATCTTTGGAAAACACATATTTTGAACGCAGCCACTTAGCTCTTTTAAATTTGTATATTTGGGTTCCTTAGGGTTTGCTGACAAAGAATATGTAAAACGTTACGCAAATAGTCTAGGAATTACCAAATTATAACCAAAATAAAATAGTGGGGGTGCCTGACAGCATGAAATCATTTCTGCTCATAAAATTTTTTTATAACGTGTTTGAAAAAACATTACGTTACAGAAATAGCCTACCATGTTAACTCCTATTTGATTGGAGCGCCACAAATGTAAGACTAAACACGATTGGTCAGGCTATAAATACTATCTTGTGTTGTCAGGGGAAACGTGAAAAGGAGTATTTTTTTTTTAAAGATGTGTAGACATGGTTTGATTGGGTAGAGCTGCGAATATACTCAATTCAGAGCGTCTGTTCATTGCCACATCTTGTAATAAACCTACTAAGAAGCAGTGCGTTGAGCACCAGTGTATATTTTTTATAAAATAAAGCCTGGGACATCGGCAGATCGGAGTTGTGCTATATTCATTGCCAGTCAACGAAACTGTTTATTATTTCCATAAATTGTGGTAAGCTTGAAATATTCAATATCTTTTAATGAAAATTGAATGTAAATTGATAATTTATGTCTGTATATATGTGTAGTTCAGTAGCGAACATGATGTAAAGCCTATGGTACTCCAGCCTGAACAGAAGGTGTCGGAGGAAAGTAAAACTGCATGGAATGGCCAAACAGTACACTGACAGCTAGATTATTGACTAGACAGAAATAATGCTGGAATTGCAGAGGCGTAGTAACCATTAGGGAGGGAAATACTGGTATAAAGTATTTCAGATGAAGCTGACAGTTGGCCTAACGCTCTGAACTCAATGTTTGTGATGTATTGTGCTCAATGTAGAAATAGAGTGTAAATTAGTTTTGAAGTAGGAGGTACAACCTTCTTGTTTCAGGGACCGTGGTCTTAAAGTTATTGAGCAGCACCTGGTCAGAGCTTTGCTGAAGCCAGAGGCGGACAGCATACTCCTTGGTCCATATAGCAACCAGTGGGGTGGCTCCAGAACTCATTAAAGTAATCGAGCAGAGGAGTCTTTTACTGCAGTCATCACGAAAGATAAGAGAGTGTGGCCATGGAGCTCAACATTATGTACCCCGACCTTAAAATGACACTGTAAAATAAAATTAAGAGGGGAATTTAATTGTTTTAATGCCAGGAACTGAGAACATCTCCAATACTAGTTCCAACAAAGACAAACTATTGAAGTCATGATGACAAATACCAACAGAGCTTGAACAAAACAAAACCAGTATTACCTCATATTACTACTACACAACTGACACACATAGGATACTATTAATAATATATGTCACTACAAGATTCATATTAATAAATTCTGTACATATAACTTGTAATTACAATTGATTGTGATTCCTGGTTCCCTTTGTATTTGAATCAGGACACATATACATTCATGACAGCACTGAATACATATTGTTATTTGAAAAGTTATCAGTGACTCCTTTAAGATATCCTCGTAGAGTGTTTTATGTATGTGAGGGTCACAGTGTTGTCAAGTGTGGTGGAATAAATTAAATTGTTTAACTGTCTGTTGTTGTTGTGACTTACACTTCATCATACACATACCCTAGACATATAACGTAGTCATCACACTATTCCAGAATAATTCTGACTGAGGTATACATATGTGGCAGCAAGTAAGGTTATCTATAATACACTACTCTTATTAGATATAGATACCTTCACAGCTGATCTCAGTCAGTACACTAAGTCCCCTATAAATATTTATAACATCCCATTTCACCACAGCGAGCATGTAGATTAATTAATGATTTGATCTCCTGGAAAAGGCGCATTGTAGAGTAATAAACAAATAGCCTAAACAAAGTACCTTTAGCCTTCAATTACAAGAACCGCCAGCTGTGGTTAAATGAAGCACAGGCACACTTTTTTCCACGCGCGTGATCACAAACGGCATTATCTGATTACGGGTACGGTCACGAGCTTACCATTGTTATATTTAAAACAAGAAAAAAAAGTATATGTAGAAACTAAACGAACACAACCTACCGAGTACTCAGACTTGGAATCATCAATTCTCATCCCTGCATTAAACGCCCTTGCAATAATTAATGGCAGATAATGCGTGTTTTTAAGGGGTTGTCCGCATTGGGTTTTTTTTAAGACTCCTTGACGCTTTCTGCGTGCCCAGGGTGATAATTAACATTTTAGATCCTTTTTTTTTTTAAATTAAGAGGTGACTTCACTTATCGCTTGTTTTCAAGTATTTACAAACAGCTTGCCGTGACCAAATAGCATGTTGGTCATAACATTAATAACTGATTGTGTTAAAATAATAGCAACCCAGTTTGTTTGTTTTTTTTGTTCTTTTTTTTAAACAATCCAATTTTTTTGCGTACTTTTAAAAAAATTTATGACTGCTCTTAATACCCCCGTATTACTAGTTGTCTGAAAGAAGCGTTTGTAACCAAATGTGAAACAATCCCATCAACTCTTATTTCAAGAAAATACGGAAGCGGCGGGCACTGCACCTTGAAAACTTAATTAAATACCCATGCCTTGCAATATTTTTTGTGGTGCATTTTCGGGAATAATATGGAAGCGGAGGGCACTGCACCGTGAGAACTAAATTGAACTCCCATAAAAAGAGCACGCTGGCTTTTCAGTCTTTTCTTTTTTAATGGTGCTTCAACGATTAATCTTTGAAACTTTGACTACAAAGATCCAATTAAGTTGAAATGGAATGAAATGACCACAGAGAACAAATAATACCGTCATCAGGACACGCAACAGAAAGAACATAACACATCTCATTCCTGTGGTTTTTTGGCGGGTTAATTGCTCGTAGCTGTATAATTAGTTAACTGGCGCAAACCCGACGTAATTAACTCAATTAAAGTTAATAATCAGTATAGTTGATAACGACGGGGAAATGAATTACATCATAACAGCGGAAGCCCCTCTTCCCGGAAGAACCCGGGACCCGGAAACACTCGGTCAGTAAGAAGGAACGAACGAATGAACGAACTTCATTTTCAAAGGGTTGAGAATTACGCATGCAGACCTGTCTAACATTCTGCCTTTCCTCTCTCGCTCTCTCTTTCTCATCTTGCAGAGTGTATCCTTTCATTCGTACATGTACTTTGAGCATTATTTAGGCATGCAACGTTATTATAAAGGGGAAATAAAAGCATACATTTTTAATATTCAATCAAATTTAAGTATTTTAAGCAAACAAAGTAGAAAGTATTGAAAAAGGGCGGAACAGGCAAACCAACGAAATCCAAACATACAATAAACTAGACAATGATTTGAAACATAATCAAATTCATGTGGCAAATAATAGGAACAGTCTGTTATTGATTGACTAGGGACTTTGCGTGTTGTCAGCGTATGCGGAAAATTTTACCAGAGGTCAGCGACTTTGAGTCCCAAAGCAGATAATGCAGCAAGGAGTGAATTGTTAACGCCTTCACCATACACGATCCAGCTTTATGAGGTAGGTAACTAGTTTCCTTCCTCACAGTCTTACCTTCCCTAACTCAAGAGCAGAATCAGAAGAGAGGATAGGGAAAGCTCAGACATAGCTATCCCAGCTCAACCTTTTATAAGGAACGAACGATCGAAGGAACTTATTTTCGAATGGTTAGGAATTGGAAAAAACAAGCAAGTTACCCGCCAAAACATGGAGGTGGGGGGGGGGGGGGGGGGGATAATTATGTTGCAGCTATCTGCTGCATGCCCTTATAACGACACTAACTTCTGCGGTCGGCTTTTCATTCATTTCCATTTTGCTTCAGATGTGAAACAATGACATGGAAACAGTGGCACAAAAGCATAGAAACTGCATCTATGATGAGCAATGAGGCTTCATTGGCTAAATATATAAATAAATGGTAGAGACACTTATTCATACTTCCCCTAACTTCTTATATAAATTGGGAAAATTCAAGAAATTCTGTTACCGAAAAGCAGCAGAGGCATTAATATTTATTTTAAGGAAAAAAAAAGAAAACAAACCCACACGCAATTGAAGAATATTGGGAAGAAGTGCGCGTTGTTCCAATAGGCAGACATTTCAGTGCCCATGCCGGAATGTGCCATAAAAAAGGTTGCAAGTTGGGTGGGAAAAGACGAGACAGGACGTTACCGCTAAGGCAATTATTTACATGGGGATGCGGCAAATGTTATAGCATTCAGTGCTGCATTTTATTTTTTTATTTTTCAAAACATCAAATGTGCTTATTTCTATTAACCCTATTTCTATTAACCCTGTCGTCTTAATCAAAAAAATTCCCTATCCGCTCAACCGTTCGTGTAAGAGTGATTGTCGTACGGAAGGTTAATTGTTTTATTTACCCGTCTAAGTAGAGTGGATGTCATAAGATACGAGAGAAAAGGTATAGAAAATAGATTTCACAGGTGGTACATTGAGGGAAAGATATGTCTCTGGAGTGATTAGGTTATCTCCTCCAGCCTATCCGTACGACTGTACTTTTATTACCAGACAGCCTTTGCCTCCCTATCAAGAATAGATAAGTTTACTCTACACACACACAGCTATGTGACAATAAGTCACGCAAACGTGAAAAACTACGGATAAATGGGTATGGGTCTGACCAACACACAAAGGTAAGTTTCTTTGTAGTTTATGATCATTTAAACTCGACAACATCAAAATATCTAAATGAAAAAAAGATCACAGAGTCATTTACATGCATATGAAATAAAGCAGAAAAGTGCACCATCCCCGAATTGAGAAAAAACCAGAAAATTATTAACCCAAAGGTTGAAGGTTAGCACTCTGTTACAGAATGAACAGTATTGGTACTCTATGAGACTCAGTAAAGTAAACAAAATTTAGGCAAATCAGATATATGGATAGTTTCCAGCAAACAAGGAAAATACTCACACACTCTCTCAAACAGTGGCCACTCTCACACTCTTACCTAATTGCCTGGTATTATAGGTCTGTAATATCCCTTGGTAATAGAATTAGTCCATGAATATATTATCTACTTCACTTAATATTCTGTCACCCCAGTTGTCGCAGATCCAAATTGGCACCAGTTCATCTCCAGAACTAACTAGTGAGGTGAACGCCTAATATGGTGCTTCTCCTGGATATAAGTGTTACTACAAACAGTGAAAACTGTGAGAGGTCTTGAGGTTCACCCTTTCACGGGGAAAATACTTCCAGTATTGGGAAACATCTGGTTGCTAACAAAATTGTTACATGTGATGATGATGGTTCTTCTATCGGCCAACTCTGTGTTAGAGCGCCGATTCTGCACAGCGTATATATCTAGGGAGATACTCCACTGGAATTACGACTGTCAGGAGTCGGGAACAAAAATAATGTTATATGTACACCACTGTTGCTGGTAAAAATATAAACCTGGATTTGGTAAGTCCAGTGGTTAAATTTTATTGTTCTCAAATACCATTTAGCGAGTGAACGTTTCTAAATGAAATTGGTAACGCACAAGCCAAGTACAGGAGAAAAGTAACAAACAGAAGAAGACCTCTGGACGCCCTTGTGATCAGGTCTGCGAAGAATACAAGAAAACATTTATGGAAAAAATGCTACTACTATATATACATACAGACGGGGACAAGACAATCTCTTCTCCACTCCGTCAGTCCTGACTAGGTTTAAAAGGCACACGGTGTTTCCTTACGCCTACACGCTAGCAGACGTCGCTGGCAGCTGAGTTCGGTCGGGCTGAGTTATGTTAACTCGCCCGCCGCTGCTCGCGCCGGCGGTAAGCGTACAATGTTAATTATTATTTAATTTCTCCATACGTGCTCCCTAAACAATGATCGCCTGTCATTAAATAGCTATTACATTGTCGGCGTCTGTTAGTTTTGTCGTATGGTATTAAAATAATAGACACTATAATAACAAATATACGCAATGAAATATAACGTGTATTTCTATACTCCCACTATCAGTCGCTTTAATGCCTATAAGTCCGGTCAGCTAAACCGTCGGGTTTATCTCTCTCCTGTAGAGATTAAGTGTCGCGTCTGCCTACACTGTTAATATAATTACCGTCTAAGGTATGTGGGTAGCGGGTGGCGTGATTTAACATTTTAAATGAATATCTGGTATGAAATCGCTACGCGTTACTTTATTTCACTCGTGTTACTAGCGAGACAAATCTAAGTGAAGAATAAATGTTAAAAGCTATCACTTTTTAAGTCATTAGCACTATTATCCTTTTACCAGAAAATACAGAATGAAAATCTCCACGAACACTAATACACCATATCCACAAGAATGGGTTCTAGGACTGCGCGCTAGAACATTTAAAATTCTGACTGACTTCTGGCAGTTGGGTTAAGAAAACATCAGTATATATATATATATATATATATATATATATATATATATATATATATATATATATATATATATATATATATATATATATATATATATATATATATATATATATATATATATATATATATATATATATATATATATATATATATATATATATATATATATATATATATATATATATTATATATATATATATATATATAATATATATATATATATATATATATATATATATATATATATATATATATATATATATATATATATATTATATATATATATATATATATATATATATATATATATATATATATATATATATATATATATATATATATATATATATATATATATATATCATTAAATTGCTCTGATCTCTAATGTTGTTAATTTCACGTTACTATGAGAACGAAGAATTCAGAAACTAGCGCTCAAGATAAAAGCTTACGATTCGGCTACCAGAATCTCTCGTCTGGCGCTGTTGACCGACATCAGAGGCTTGACTTACGGCTAACGGGTTACTCTTTAAAATGCTCGTGTCTCGAGATCAAAGAGCACAAGGGATTATAAACTTTCCCTGAGTAAAACTTCAAAAGGGTCTGTGTTTCGATTCTCTCACGTGCTATCTGTCTGAGAGGTATTATGATTGACATATGAAGCTCGCGTGAGTGGACGAGGTAAACAAACCTGATTTGCTTTCCTTTATGACTGACAGGTCACGAAGTTTGTAAACACTGTTTTAGCTCTTGTTAAAAGAAAAGAGGCGTGACGAAAGAGTAGCTGTGTAAGTGAAGACAGACGGTATAATGCATGTTTTTAGCTAGCAAATCACAGAGCAGCTATGAGGTTACAATAGGCTGTCAGATTACTGTAGACTGTTTTTCCATTACATGTCACAGTGATACAAACTGCTAAACAAATTAATGTTAGATTGGTTGTTGAGTATTGTAGAAGTTTTAATATAAACATTACAGCTTAAGAGTTTTCGCTAAAATGCTTAAAATGGTATATCCTGAAGATATAATGCGTTATTAATTGACATATATGTTAGCGTTATGTTAAAATATTATCAAATTTATGAGTTTGACATTATTAAAATGTATATATAAATAAAAAACTAACTTACAAGTGTGTGTTAACAGGTACTTGATAACTTCCTTTTGAGTAATTATTTTAATAACAGATAACACTAAATATATTCCATTATATACTACCTTAGGGCAGTGAAGTGTTAGAGACCTCACTATGCTAGACCCATCTTATGAGGTGGCGCCACCAGTTCTCTTCTTTGCTGCATTTATCTTCTCTAACTCAAGGGCCGTGTCAGGTACACACTTACAGCTGGGTAGACTGCAGCGAGACGTTACCATGTTTCAAACCCAGTAAATCTGACGCGAGAGACAAGCACTCTAACCACTCTGCAAGTCGGAGACTAATTATTGTAGTACAAATGGTTTACTCCTAAATCAAAACATACCAAGAAAAGCCATGTTGCTTTTGATGTGTTTTTTGTTGTTGTTGTTTTTTTCTTCCTTTTGCCGTTGTTCTAAATGTATGAATTTGTGTGTGTCCTCATTTTCTCGAATATATTAATTTGTTCTTTAAATTTATCTTCACATACATACTGAAGCCAAAGATTGTAATATCAGCACACTTGTTCCTCGGTTCTCCTTGACCTTGTGACCTTGACCTTCTTTTTTTTCTCCCCTGGTGGACCACGGAGCTATCGCGGCAACGGGTCCCCCTAGCGGGAAGCCTGCGCCAAAGCATTCATTAACAATCTGTTTTACACGATGAGGTTGCGGGCCCTCCTCATAGCCTCATTTTTGTTGCATTTTACGACATACCTGAGGTTGTCCTAATCTTACTCTTTCTACGTCGCCTCAAAGACCACCAAGAGCTGCACTAGAGAAGTAGATGTGGTTAAATGAGAGCGAACTGTGGTTAAACGAGAACTAAGTGTGGTTACATGAGAACTAAGTGTATTTACATGAGAACTAAGTGTGGTAACATGAGAACTAAGTGTGGTTACATGAGAGCGATGTGTGGTTACATAAGAACTAAGTGTGGTTACATGAGAACTAGGTGTGGTTACATGAGAACTAAGTGTGGTTACATGAGAACTAAGTGTAGTTACATGAGAACTAAGTGTGATTATATGAGAACTAAGCGTGGTTACATGAGAACTAAGTGTGGTTACATGAGAACTAAGTGTGGTTACATGAGAGCAAACTGTTGTTAAACGAGAACTGAGTGTGGTTACATGACAGCGATGTGTGGTTACATGAGAGCTAAGTGTAGTTACATGAGAGCAAACTGTGGTTAAATGAGAGCTAAGTGTGGTTACATGAGAGCTAAGTGTGGTTACATGAGAGAGAACTGTTGTTAAACGAGAACTAAGTGTGGTTACATGAGAGCGATGTGTGGTTACTTGAGAACTAAGTGTGGTTACATGAGAGAGAACTGTGGTTAAACGAGAACTAAGTGTGGTTACATGAGAGCTAAGTGTGGTTACATGAGAGCTAAGTGTGGTTACATGAGAGCGAACTGTGGTTAAATGAGAGCTAAGTGTGGTTACATGAGAGCTAAGTGTGGTTACATGAGGGCGATGTGTGGTTACACGAGAACTAAGTGTGGTTACATGAGAGCGATGTGTGGTTACATGAGAGCTAAGTGTGGTTACATGAGAGAGAAATGTTGGTTAAACGAGAACTAAGTGTGGTTACATGAGAACGATGTGTGGTTATATGAGAGCTGAGAATGGTTAAATGAGAGAGAAGTGTTGTTAAATGAGAGAGAAACGTCGTTAAATGAGAGAGAAGCGTTGTTAAATGAGAGAGAAGCGTTGTTAAATGAGAGAGAAGCGTTGTTAAATGAGAGAGAAGCGTTGTTAAATGAGAGAGAAGCGTTGTTAAATGAGAGCTGGGTATGGTTAAATGAGAGAGAAGCGTTGTTAAATGAGAGCTGAGTATGGTTAAATGAGAGAGAATCGTTGTTAAGTGAGAGCTGAGTATGGTTAAATGAGAGAGAAGCGTTGTTAAATGAGAGAGAAGCGTTGTTAAATGAGAGCTGAGCATAGTTAAATGAGAGAGAAGCGTAGTTAAATGATAGAGAAGCGTTGTTAAATGAGATCTGAGTTGGTTAAACGAGAGAGAAGCGTTGTTAAATGAGAGAGAAGCGTTGTTAAATGAGAGCTGAGTATGGTTAAATGAGAGAGAAGCGTAGTTAAATGAGAGAGAAGCGTTGTTAAATGAGAGAGACGCGTAGTTAAATGAGAGCTGAGTATGGTTAAATGAGAGAGAAGCGTAGTTAAATGAGAGAGAAGCGTTGTTAAACTAGAGAGACGCGTAGTTAAATGAGAGAGAAGCGTTGTTAAATGAGAGAGAAGCGTAGTTAAATGAGAGCTGAGTATGGTTAAATGAGAGAGACGCGTAGTTAAAGGAGAGAGAGGCGTAGTTAAATGAGAGCTGAGTATGGCTAAATGAGAGAGAAGCGTAGTTAAATGAGAGAGAAGCGTAGTTAAGTGAGAGAGAAGAATAGTTAAATGAGAGAGAAGTGTGGTTAAATGAGAGCTGAGTATAGTTAAATGAGAGAGAAGCGTAGTTAAATGAGAGAGAAGCGTAGTTAAATGAGAGAGAAGTTTGGTTAAATGAGAGCTGAGTATGGTTAAATAAGAGAGAAGCGTAGTAAAATGAGAGAGAAGCGTAGTTAAATGAGAGAGAAGCAAAGTTAAATGAGACAGAATCGTAGTTAAATGAGAGAGAAGCGTAGTTAAATGAGAGAGAAGTGTGGTTAAATGAGAGCTGGGTATGGTTAAATGAGAGAGAAGTGTGGTTAAATGAGAGAGAGGTGTGGTTAAATGAGAGAGAGAGGTGTCGTTAAACGAGAGAGAAGTGTGGTTAAACGAGAGAGAAGTGTGGTTAAACGAGATAGAAGTGGTTAAATGAGAGAGAAGTATGGTTAAATGAGAGAGAAGTGTGGTTAAATGAGAGAGAAGTGTGGTTAAATGAGAGAGAAGTGGTTAAATGAGAGCGAAGTGTGGTTAAATGAGAGCGAAGTGTGGTCAAATGAGAGCGAAGTGTGGTTAAATGAGAGAGAAGTGTGGTTAAATGAGAGAGACGTGTGGTTAAATGAGAGAGAGGTGTGGTTAAATGAGAGAGAAGTGTGGTTAAATGAGAGAGAAGTGTGGTTAAATGAGAGCGAAGTGTGGTTAAATGAGAGAGAAGTGTGGTTAAATGAGAGGGAAGTGTGGTTAAATGAGAGAGAAGTGTTGTTAAATGAGAGAGAAGTGTGGTTAAATGAGAGAGAAGTGTGGTTAATTGAAAGTTAACGACGAATAACACAAATTAGTAGTTTACTAATTAACACACCACCTGTATCTGGTCACAGTCTTCCTCACTATTACTAGAACGATTTAATACTTCAGCATCCACCAGTTACCGATTTATTTATCTAATTACCAGGTCTCGAAGACTTGAATGATAGACCTCTTTTCTAGCTCTGCCAACTTCTGCCCCCAGAAAGTCTAAATTTGCCTTCTGGGATCTCAGTTTTCAGTCCAGCAGACTGGAAATCACCCTCTGTTGTAGCTATAGCATACATTGTGCGCCAGTTTCGTTACCTTTGAAGATATTCGAGGATAATTTTAACCCATTCAAAAGGGAGCCGCGCTGGTGTAATGGCTTCGGCGTCGTACTGGCGACCAGGTGTTCATGGTTCAAACCCGGGCGTCGGCGTTTGAAGAAATGTTTACGGCCGGAAATTTGACTGAATAGCCTGAACGGCTCCTGTGATAAACCCTCTGTGGATGGGAAGGAGCGAAGCTCCTGACCGGGTTGGAAGGAAAGTCCTCAGGTTCCCCAGCCTCGCAATGATATGTCATTGGGCCGAAGGGCTGAAAGCCCAAGTGCCGCTGGTTAAGGAAAAAAAAAAAAAAAAAAAAAACCCATTCAAAAGTGAAGCTCTGTTACATTGATTCCAGTGACCTAAGTGGGCGCAAGCAGTAATGAAATTTAGAATGCCCCTGCGGCGATAACAATTTAGATAATGCACGTTCCTGTTAAAGGCCTCATTGTTATTGTATTTATGTGTGCTCATGTTCGGCTAACTGTCCTGTACAGTTAGGGATGATGGAATCTATTTCATTTTAGGTAAGCCAGTGTATTCTAACAATTAACAGTTATGAGGTCGTGAGTTAGTAATTCCCACACCGAATATTGACCGCCTGTTATTTCCCCACTGAATATTGACCGCCTATTATTTCTACACTGAATATTGACCGCCTGTTATTTCCACACTGAATATTGACCGCCTGTTATTTCCACACTGAATATTGACCGTCTGTTATTTCCACACTGAATATTGACCGCCTGTTATTTCCACACTGAATATTGACCGCCTGTTATTTCCACACTGAATATTGACCGCCTGTTATTTCCTCACTGAATATTGACCGCCTGTTATTTCCACACTGAATATTGACCGCCTGTTATTTCCACACTGAATATTGACCGCCTGTTATTTCCACACTGAATATTGACCGCCTGTTATTTCCACACTGAATATTGACCGCCTGTTATTTCCGCACTGAATATTGACCGCCTGTTATTTCCACACTGAATATTGACCACCAGTAATTTCCATACTAAATATTCAGCATTTCCTTTACCACTCCTTACGGATGGTAGAGCCACGACTGCAGCTTGTCCTTTGCAAGAAGCCTGCAGAAAGCATTCACAACAAAGCTATTACAATAGTGGTTTCTGTAGTAATTTGGTTTACATGATCAGGTTTCTAGCCCCCATGCACCATGCACTGATCATAGTAGTCGCCTTGTACGACCTGCATGATGACGCAGGAGTCCTGTCTTTCTTTGTCTCCGGACAAAGAGATCCCCGGAACCTACATGGGGCTACTAAATATTGATCACCAGTAATGTCCACATTAAAATATTGATCACCAGTAATGTCCACATTAAAATATGGATCACCGGTAATGTCAACATTAAAATATTGATCACCAGTAATGTCCACATTAAAATACTGATCACCAGTAATGTCCACATTAAAATATTGATCACCAGTAATGTCCACAGTAAAATATTGATCACCAGTAATGTCTATATTAAAATAGTGATCATCAGTAATGTGCACATTAAAATATTGATCAAAAGTATTGTCCACATTAAAATATTGATCTCCAGTAATGTTCACATTAGAATGATGATCACCAGTAATGACCACATTAAAATATTGATCACCGGTAATGTCCACATTACAATATTGATCACCGGTAATGTCCACATTAAAATATTGATCACCAGTAAGTAATGTCCACATTAAAATATGGATCACCAGTAATGACCACATTAAAATATTGATCACCGGTAATGTCCACATTAAAATATTGATCACCAGTAACGTCAACATTAAAATATCGATCCCCAGTAATGTCCACAGTAAAATATTGATCACCAGTAATGTCCACATTAAAATATCGATCACCAGTAATGTCCACATTAAAATATTTATCATCAGTAGTGTCCACATTAAAATAGTGATCACCAGTAATTTTCACATTAAAATAGTGATCACCAGAACTGTCCACATTAAAATATTGATCACCAATAATGTTCACAATAAAATAGTGATCACCAATAATTTCCACGCTGAATATTGATCACTGGTAATGTCCACACTCAATATTGATCACTAGTAATGTCTACACTGAATATTGATTACCAGTAATTTCTCACACTGGATATTGATCACCTGTATTTACCCCACTAAATGTTAGCCACAGCCAGGATAATGAGTTTGGAATATTTACACATTTTACGCCATACATTCTCAGTGTACATTGTAAAGTTCATTGTGGTAAACGCAAGATTATTTCACCAAAAGAGTGGGCCCATTGCAGTTCAGTCATAGGAAGTAAAGTGTTAGAGACATGACTTTACTAGAGTCTTAGCGAAGTTTTATATATAAACCTTGACAGCCGATAGATTTGTCACGTACGTAACAGTATTTTTTAAATGTGTTTGCTGCGTGTCTGCGTAGCGCGGGCCCTTTCAACCATTATCCATCATGCATGGAAGTGTTGGTTATATCAGGACGCCCTCTTTAAGTGTTTTATATTTCCTGATTGTGCGTACTTTTGTACTGGACTGTATTAATTCTTTATGGTGACGTTGCTGTCTTATTATTGTTGGTATTGTAAGGTAACAAGTCTTGATTAGTTTTATATACATCGCGCAAATAGCCCGCCAAAATTTGACGGGATATAATTAGGCTGTTCTCTTTCTGTTGCATGTCCTGACGACGGCATTAATTCCCCTGTCATTTCATTTCTTTCCTTCCTATTTCACCTTCATCGGATCTTGGTGATCAAACATCGTGATATATGGCCAATTGTCAATGCACCAAGAAAAATAAATGAAATACCTGCGTGCTTTTTTATTGGGTGTTCAATTTAACATTTTTTTCAGAAACGTTTGTGGAATTTTTTGCTGTTGCTGTTCTTTACAGGGCATTTCACTTAGACATTGAGTAATATGGGAATTATTCAGCTTTAACAATTATTATATGTTATAATTGTAACCAGTATTATTCAGTGATGCAAGACTATCTCATTTCGTGGCGTGCCTGGCTGCTTAGGTGATCAATTCTCTCCACATTCCTTCCTATTTGTCTAAGAATTAAGGTCTCATAATGCAAGAATGAAGGTCTCATAATGCAAGAATGAGTGTTAGGTGCCAGAATTGTTATAGCGCTTGCCTTCTCAGAGCAAAGTTACCGTTTTTCGAAACCAGGTATCGTCGGGCTAAAGTGTACCCAGCTGTATATAAATATCTGATTCTGTCCTTCAGTTAGGGAAAGCAAAAGCAGGAAGAAAATCTTCAGTTAAGGAAAGCAAAAGTAGCGAGGAAGTCTTCAGTTAAGGAAAGCAAAAGTAGCGAGGAGGTCTTCAGTTAAGGAAAGCAAAAGCAGCGAGGAAGTCTTCGGTTAAGGAAAGCAAAAGTAGCGAGGAAGTCTTCAGTTAAGGAAAGCAAAAGTAGCGAGGAAGTCTTCAGTTAAGGAAAGCAAAAGTAGCGAGGAAGTCTTCAGTTAAGGAAAGCAAAAGTAGCGAGGAAGTCTTCCGTTAAGGAAAGCAAAAGTAGCGAGGAAGTCTTCAGTTAAGGAAAGCAAAAGGAGCGAGGAAGTCTTCATTTAAGGAAAGCAAAAGTAGCGAGGAAGTCTTCAGTTAAGGACAGCAAAAGCAGCAAGGAAGTCTTCAGTTAAGGAAAGCAAAAGTAGCGAGGAAAGGGAACTGGCTAACCAACTTCATAAAGCTATTCTTTTTTTTTTAAAATAAAATGTTGCCTCGTTTAGGCGTGGCACTCGCCCTTCAACCTAGAGACAGGATACGTCGGTTATATTAGGGCTCATGTCCAAATTAAAAAGTTATATTTTGTTCTATAACAGGGCTTCTTAATCCATGGCCCACGGACACCGTTGAGGTCCCTAGTCACCCTCAGAAACTTCTCAGGATGTCATTTCTTACTAGATCATGGTATTTTCTAATATACCATTTTCCAGTGACCCCCAATAAACAAATAGTAGCTATAAAAATTGCTTAATCTGATTTAGCGGTCATTAGCATCTGAAAGTTTTAAAAGGTTATTAGAACTAGACAGTTAAAAAAAACGGTTATTAGAACTAGAAAGTTACAAAAAAAGAGTCATTAGCACTAGAAAGTTAACAAAACAGAAATTTTTTAAAAATGGATCATTAGCACTAGAAAGTTAAAAACAAGATCATTAGCAATCGAAAAACGAAATAAGATCATTAGCACTCGAAAGACAAAAGAAAGGTCAACAGCACCAGAAGCGTAAAAAGGTCATTAGAATTTGAATGACAAACATATCATTAGAATGTAAAAGACAACATAATGACACTGGCACTCGAAAAATTAAATTAAAGACAACACAGGTTTTTTAGCACTTGAAAGACAAGTGATTAGCATGCGACAGACATACGGTTAACCATCATCATCATAATCTCTTTTATCGCTCGTTTTGGGGCATGGAGCCAGACTAAAGACGGCCCTTTTATTCAGGAAGCCTACGCGACAGCACAACCTCTTGTAATGGTGGTTTCTGGAGCAATTAGTTTTATATGATGAGGTTACCAACCCGTGCACAAACTCATATTAGTCACCTTTTACGACATGCTTGAAGAAGTAGAATTGCTACACTTGCTTTGTCTCTGCTAACACGGTAAAACTATGTCCCAAATGCGTTTACAAAGATTCGAGCCGGAGACCTCTCGGTAGATTTGATCCATTTGGTAGGAAAGGCCACAAAGAACTTTTATAAAGTTTTGATAAATGTCAGTTTGAACCTATATCACATAATAAATTGTTTATCTCTGCTATAAATGCAAGTATCATTGAAGGAAACTAAACCAAGGTTCCATTTATAGCTGCAATTTACGATATTAACGAACAACGGCAAAGTGTTGGAAAAAATGTTACGGCTTTCAGTGCAAAATCAGAGATCAATGATCTGGAACTGTCGGTTGAAAGCCAGACGATGTATCAGTTCCCATCACATTCAGATGTTAACTCAAGCGAGAACTAAATTCTTCAAACTTCAATCCGAAAAAATTGCTATAGTTCCCAAACGGCACTTGCTTATTGCATTTCTTGATTTCCCATTCCATCACTACCTTCCCCACCCCATACGATACAAGTATGGCATTTCGAAACGTTGTGGTCTGTTCTCCTTCTGGGAATAACGTTATCTTAACCATACTCATTTCAGCACTAAGCCACAGAAACATCGTTAACTCTATAGCGTTCAAGTTCAGTTTGTGAAACAACTAAATATAGCGTTCTGTTTGGGTATAATGTTTTAACTTTTTACGTTTCATAATCTGAGGCAATAATTAGTCTTATAGATTGTATGGTTATTGACAAAGTGATATGACTTGACTTGACTTGACTTTGATCCACTGTCACTGAGCGTCAGCTCTTGGTGACCTTGATGCCATTATATGGTACTGCGCAGTTCGTATAAGCTGTTCTGAGCTGCCATACAGTGTATTGTCTATGGATGGGTTGTGTGGTAGCAGTTGTTGTCTCAGTCACTGTAATAGATGGTGTTCTACTGTCTCCAACGGGTTTGGGCAGTGTCTAAATTTTGCTATATTTTGTGAACACATTCTGTTTCTGTGGTCATTTAGTGTAGAGTGACCTGTTCTCAATCTGAAAATTTTGGTTTGGTATCTTCGTACGATATGGTTCATAGCATCTTCCTTATTTGGGGCTGTTTGGTGTATGAAGAGTCTTCTTCCTGTTTTAGCCTGCGCCCACGTGTTCAGCCAACATAATTTTGTGGCATGTTTCGGACTTCTGGATAGTTTGATTGAGTTGTGCACCAGGTACCACAGGGGCCTGCAATTTTGATGGGTTCTTCTGTACTGGGTGGGATGATTATGACCCCATATGCAGCATTTACGACTGCTTTGAAAGCTGATTCGTCTGTGTAAGCATGGATAATGTCTTCATCATACTGACAGATGGTTTTAATGGCAAGTGGTTTCAGCAGTGTAGGTATGAGGCTTTTATTTGCGGGTTGCGGAAGGTTTGTACGTATTTTTGGCTTTTTAGTTCTACGTGAGGTGGTAGCTCAGGTACAGCTTGAGTAGGCAGTCTAGTCTCTGGTATGTAGTGCTTCCCTGAAAGCTCTTGGTACCTTCTAGTGAAAGAGGTCTTTTTAATTCGGTACTTGGAGTTGTGGTCACTGATAACATTTTTGCAGGGGTCATCCTTGTCAGCTCGCAAGAACCTTTCTGCCGTGATGATAACTGATTTCTCTCTCCTTAGTTCTAGGGGTTCCACATTGGCGGAAATCTCGCATGCGCTGGTCGGGGTAGTTCGCAAGCCTCCACAGATGAATCTGAGTGCCTGGTTTTGTATGCGATCTAGTTTCAGTCTAAGTGTTGGGCTAGCAGTGGCTTGCAGGGGTAGAGAGTAATCCATAACTGAGCGCACGTATCCCAAGTACAGTTGTCGTAGGGTGCACTGATTGGCTCCCCAATCAGTGCTTGCCAATCGCTTTATGAGGTTCAGCCTTCTAGAGGCCTTTGCAATTAGGGACTCAACATGTGTTTTGTATGTGAGTCTGGTATCTAGCTGTATCCCTAGATAAGTCGGATCGTTCTCTTTCGCTAGCTTTGCATCATCAAGTTTTAAATCCAGTTCTTTTCTTACTGTTTTGTTGCCGAGTGTGAATATAGAGTAGACTGTCTTATTCGTGTTGATCACCATTTTCCAGAAGCTGCAGTAGGTTGTTAGAGCAGCCAGTGCACGGTTTAGTTTCTTTTGCAGTTGCTAATGGGACTTCCCTTCTGCCCAAAAGACTAGGTCATCAGCAAACAGGGCGCTGTGTAATTCAAGGTAGTCTGCCAGATCGTTTATGTATATGAGGAAGATGATGCAGCTTAGGGCCGAGCCTTGTGGGAGGCCTTCTTGGATGGTTCTTTTCCCTGATGTTGTTCCGTTGAACGTTGTGAAGATGGTTCTATTTGTGAGGAAATCTTTTATCCAGCGAAACATTCTTCCTTCTATGCCCATCTTCTGCGTCTTGAAATATAGACCATCTCTCCATACTCGGTCGTATGCCTGCTTGAGGTCTACGAAAACTGCGGCCACATGATTTTTATCCTGGAAAGCATCAGCAATCTGTTGCACCAATCGGATTACCTGGTCAACAGTCTGTCTTCCTCTTCTAAATCCTGCTTGGTTATGATGGAGGGCTTTCCCCTTCTCTAACCACCAGTAGAGGCGTGCATTTATCATACGTTCTGCCATTTTCCCAATGCACGAAGTCAGGGAGATGGGCCGGTAGCTACTGACTTCGCTTGGTGGTTTATCTTTTTTGATAATTGGGATAATGTTAGCCGTTTTCCATCCTGTAGGTACAGTGCTACTTCTCCACGTCTTGTTTATGAATTCCAGGATCGTCAGCAAGCCTTTTTCCCAAAGATTGACTATCATGTCGTTGGTAACTTGGTCTGGCCCTGGTGCTTTTTTGAGTTTGGCCTTTATGAGACTGGATTGTAGTTCAGCTAGCGTGAATTCGTGATCAAAGATACTGTCCACAGCCTTGTGTGCTTTTAGCAAGCGTTTTGTAAGTGTCTTGATGGCTTTATCTAGACTGGCTCTTTTATATGTTTTATTGACTTCAACAAAGAATCGATTTATGGCTCGTGCTTTTTCTCTGTTGGAGGTAGCTGTGTTACTGTTTGGAAGTTTTATAGGGATTGGGTTTCTCTTCTGAGATGTCCCTGCCATGTTGTCGATGAGTTTCCATGCTTCCTTCCTTTCTTTATTGAGGTCGCGGTTTCCGCATTTTTCTGTCCAGGTTTCCATTTTGGCTTTTCTGCTCGCTAGCTTAACCTGTGCAGTGAGTCTTTTGTATGTGGTTTTGTTTTCACGGCTATGATTTTTCTGAGCTGTTTTCCGTGCCTTGCGTCTTAGTTGTAATCGGTGTTCTAATTCCTCATTCCAGAAGATGCTGTATTTGAAACGACTGCCTTCGGGGATTGCCTGTTTGGCTGCCTGCAGTATGTCTATAGAGATCTGTTCGTTCAATGTATTAATGTCTTGGTTCATGTCTATTTCAGTGAGGAGCTGGTCTGATATGAGTTTGTAGTGTTCCCAGTTTGCTCGAGCAAAGTTCCATTTCGGCTGTCGTTTGGTTTTCGTTTTAGTTTTACCCTGTGAGATGGTGGTGAGGATGGGTAGGTTAAGTCTGGTCGGCCACTGGTTCCGCTTGCTTTATGGTAGAGGGTTGGTGGGGATCTTTCGTTTTGGAGGACTATAAGGTTGGAAGTGTTATATATCTCTTCTACTGCCTGGCCTGAGGTGTTGGTGTCCTGGTATCCCCAGAGTGGGGAGTGGGCGTTGAAATCCCCTGCTATGATTGTTCTCTTGTATTCGATATCATCAAAGTAGATTCCATTAGTTTCTCTGGGGGGTCTGTAGACATTAAAGATTTGGAAATGTCTGTCATTTCCCCAGACTGTCACTCGTTGTATGTCAGTTTCATCATCGGTTCGAAGACTTTCGACCTCTGCCTGTACGTCATTCCTTACCAAGGTTAGGATTCCTCGACAACTATTATGGCAATGACATTTGTACATTGTGTAGCCTGGGAAATTGACGGATTTGTCCTTAAGTACGGTTTCTTGAATCAGTGCAATGTGAACTTTTTGATCCTTCGGCAGTTTCTTTAATTCTAAAGATTTAGTTCTTATTCCATCTACATTTAACTGTAGAATGTTAATATACTCCTCGTTAGCATACTGTTCGCCAGGAGCAGCCGAGGGGCGACCTGCTTGGCGCGGACCTTTTGCGAGGCGACGTCCGAGCTCGTATATCTTAGGTTGTATTAGTGTCATGGCATCATGAGTAGTGGGGGTTGTGATGATTTTCTTTCATCCCGGTAGTTATCCTCTTTTTCCATGCGGGGTGTGCAAGGCATGAAGTGCACTGTACCATCATCGGTGGGGAAGTATTATTTTCCCTTGCTGTCCTGTTCGCCTGATGTTTGTCCTACCGCCTGGGGGTAGACAGTCTCAATACCATGTTGCATCACCTCAGTGGGGTTCACCGTTGTGCAGTCCCCGCCACCAGATGACCGCTGTTTTCTTGATACATCCATAATTTGTCAGCTATTTAGTCAGCACTAGCGCTTCTAGTTGGTCAAAAGTATCGTCACTTCGTGCACCCTGGTGCCTTCACTATGAGATGCTGTGGGTGGTTTGTAGCTGTGCTAGTCAAAGTTGGAGGTCAGTCACAGGTAAAAGCAGGGCTTTGCAAGGGCGCTCAACATGTTTGTTGTTTGTTTGTTTGTTTCAATCCCAGGGCGCGAGTTATTCACTTTTTTGCCCTTTAGGGGATGAGTTTACACTCGTTCATACCCTTGAGCCAGTTACCCGTTGTGCAGACTGCCTGGCGAGGCGGTGGCACAGCCACCGCCTCCCTCTGCACATGGTCCGTGTTGCCACACGGCCGGGAAGCCACCAATCGTGACACCAGGCGATGGTACCGCAACCCGCCGTGCATCCCCCACGGTAGCAGACGAGTAGTGGGTGTGTTTCGGGCTTTCTTTCAACCCCAGAAAGCATCCTAGACTCGAAACAGATTACACCAGGCCCACTTTGGCGTGTGTGTACTGCCCCGAGGTTTGATATCTCTCTACCCTGCAAAGGGGGTCATACCTCCAAAGACAGTAGTGTCTGGCAAAGAGGCCAGCCACCAGTGGGCTTTTTTTGCAACCCCAGGGAACTTCTCTTCGGGTGGCGAGGGTGCAATGCCACGAGAAGAGTCGTTCTCTACCCTGCAAAGGGGGTTATATCTCCGAGACAAGACGTATCGAGGGGACGGCACAGCTAGTACCGAGCCTCTACCACTGCTCAGCTGCATTACCATTAATAAACCAGCTCCGGCCCACCTGAACTGGGAGGACCCGGACCCGGGACCAAACAGTCTCGATAGAACACGGCTCTGTTCATCAATGGCGTAGCAGCGACCGAGCCTCTACCACATTCAAATGACGTTATCGGACACAGACACATATCACTGCCTCTACTTTACTGGGAGGACCCGAAAGCCGGGACCACACACAGTCTTGAGAGGACAAAGATCGCTTGCAACGAGGGAACGCTTGCCCCCCACGGGCGCTCAACATAGTTTGGCCAGTCGGTCGAGACTGTTACCGGGGCATGGCCGCCACTGTCTTTGTGGCTTCTGTGAGCCATATGTCAAGCTTGAAAGGTCAAGGTGGACCAGTGAGTTTGAGCCACTGGTTCAGTTCTCCAGTGCGACCGCTCTTGCCCAAATGTGCTACCACTCTTGGCCTCCCCAGATCCCCCGACAGAGTGATATAGAGAGTTAACAACAACAGTATCAACGTCACCGTAGTGGGTTTACGGTGCGGGACAGAGACATGGACATATCTAAGCTAGGGGACCACGTGTTAAATGAAAAGAGGGGAAAGCTTCTCTATATCTGCTAATAACAGTATTATAACTGGCATTCCTCTATCTCTGATGACAACAGTAACACGAGTGATACTTCCCTATCTCTGCTAACAAAGCAGAACTACGATGACATTTCTCTGTTTCTGCTAACAACATTATATCGAACGATATTTCTCCATCTCTGCCAAGAACAGTATTGCAAGTAATATTCCTATGTCTCAGCGAACAAAAGTATTATGAGTGACATTCCTCTGTATTTGCTAACGACATTATATCGAGTGACATTCCTCATATCTCTGTTAACGGCAGTAATTACAACTACAGTTAAAATAACCAAAAACAGAAGCGCAGTCGAAAGCATCACCATTCAACTTCAGCCATAAAAATCATCCTCATTATCAGCACAATCATCACTCACTAGAAAACGACATCCACTCTCCATTTACCCGAGTTACGTCTACGAGATCCCCAAGAAAGTAAATATATTTTTGTCTCACACATCTTGTCTTGAAATGTAAGCTGTATGTTTTGGTTGCAGAGTTGCCAACAAGCTTCATCGCTCTTCTTATTGACGTCGTCGGTCAAGCGGTACATAACATTTGCGATGTTTGTCATAAATCTTCTTCTCCTCTCTTCCTCTTTCTGCTCTATTTTTCCTCTAGTCCTTCCCAGCTTCTATTTCTTTTCTATTTTTGTCCGTATATCACATGAACTTGTATTTATCATTATTGTCTGTTCTCATTTGTTTTCTTTGTTGTGAGACTGCAGACAGGATAGCAGCCAGAATATTTTGTTCAATAACCTCCTCCATCAGTCATAACTGATTATGGAAATGATGCGCCCTTCAGGTGATAGTCCTCAGCTGCATTTTTCCAAGGTTTTCCTTTCGGCGTGTCTTTTTTTCTTCTGCCTGTTGTGAGAACTTCTTTTCGCCCAATTTACAGTTGCGCCGTAGGGTGCATCGCCACTTGGTACGACCAGCAGCTTCATCCTCCCAAGTGGCTGGATTTATGTCCAGTGCCTATGTGTTTCTCTAGCACACATATGTGAACTTCAACTGCGGTCACCCGGCTTTTCGTTTGCCATCTGCAAGCAGTCCGTAGAAAATATCTTTGAGGATGTGCTCATCCTCCTTGCGGTGGGCATAGCCACGTCGGCGAAGTGGGGGCTGTATAAAGCCGTGTATGCATGCTTTGAAGGCCATCACGTGACAACCCCTCGATATTTGTGAATTTGTCCTTCCAAGAAGTACCAGTACTTATTAAATAAATAGCATGATGGAAATATTAGACTTTTGAACGCTTAGCACTGTAGAGATATAAATAGCCTCAAGTTGACCACTGCTTTCTTTGAACATATTCAAGTTGACGTCTGCGAGTGTACGAAGAAGAAGAACTCTTAAGGATTATGAATGCTTTCAAATAAAAGATAAATTATTACAAGAGTAGAAAATTGTTTGACACCTGAGTTTAGCATTAATGTAATTCATAAATTATTGTTTAAATTCAATAGTTCAGCTAGTCATCGTGTAATGTTTGCAAGAAGGGTGAAAAACTGTAAGAGTGGTGTGAAAAATAGTGTAAGTAATATGACTTGTGAGTAGTTGTATTTCATCACATAACAGAAGGTCGAGAGGTCGAGAGATAGACGGGAGATTCATTCATTGGTCATTGTTTTATTAAGGACACATTGAGCTTGCTATAGTAATATATTTTCTCAGTGTCAGGAAAAGAGTCTCAAGTCTGAGCTTTGCTGGTGAACGAACGAACGAACGAACGAACTTTATTTTCAAAGGGTTGAGAAGTTAAGAAGTTTAGTTTGTGTAATATTTGAAGAATGAACGTGATAAGCGAGACGTTTTCCCTCACGTACATTTTCACGTGTATCAAATGAAATTTCTTCGCACACCTGAGTTAAATTTCTAAAAACAAACAAGCTAAGAAATAAAAACAGTTTTGGATATCACTTTTGCTGTTGCTTACTCTGGGAAGGTTAAGGCGGCCGGCGTGATGCTGACCACGTCACCCCTAGTGAACGTATGGTCAAGAAAATACGCATTTAACACCATATTCCTGTGACGGTATTGCCTCCCCTGCTTTGCAGAAGTGGTCCACCAGTGGCTAAAACTCAAGAGTATCTAATATGGGCTTCAAAGGTATCTACCTTCGCACAAGATTACTCTTGGCAGAGATGTGGATAGAAGGGTGATGACACTTCTATTACAAAGGGAGTCTTCACAAGATATTCAGAATAAGCGAGAACAATACTGCTTTGGCTGAGTATGTTAACTGTGTAATTCTGCCGACGCTTTTATGAAGGATTTAAGCACTTATTACTTTCAGCTCGTTTAAGACCCCACCCCTGATTTACTCAGTGGAATTCTATTATTTTAGTATAGCTCTGTTTAGAGTGTGTGTAGTAATTTTGACTGAGACAAACATGCAGTAACTTTAAAATGATTAAATCGAAGTTAAATTTGTAACATTACAAATAACAAAATTTAATAATCACTTTAGGTTTTAACAGTTGGAAATAATTTGTATAGTTATGGATCATGAAAAGTTATCATCACAGTCTTTATGGAATGTGAGATGTTACAAGAAGTTCAAGTGGCAACATATATTTGAACTTAGCTGCCAATGATGGTTCTGCTCCTTCTTATGGGTTGGTTCTTTTCACTCTGCTCTCGCTCGTCTCTGATCAAGGTTGTCGGGGGTAGCTCGTTTCCCAGAAATGTCAAGGAGAGTCTACAACGTGGGTCCTTCGTCTTAAAGATTAGGCCACGGTTCCCTTCTTGTTCCAGAGATAGTACTTTTTGCGGGTACCACAAAAACGCCAATCCTGAGTCGCAGACTTTTTGCTCAGATGAATAAAAGAGACTTGAATCGGCCTCTTACTGGGGTGTCGTTAATTTAATAAGTTCCCTCTCTGACTTCGTGTGTGGTCTTTCAGTTTCCTCAGTCCCGGTTTTCTTATTTAAAGTGTTAGAGATTTCCTGAGCTATATTGTAAGTCCTGATAAATACTCAAATAAAAGGTGTCCGGTATTTTAAAAAGGAATTCTGAATTCTAATTCTTCACTGTAGCAGTCTGGTGTCTTGGCGAGCAATTTAGCAAGTGAAATAGCTTGAGAAAATGATCAGATTATATTCCTTGCCTTCCCACGCCTTTGTTTGTTCTGAGCTATCAAAAAAACTCCAATCAAATTCAAACAGGCGGGTTATGGGGCAATCTCAAAATATTCCGACATCGGATAATTTTTAACGTAAGGCAGAGGTCAACTCTCCCATATATGGTAATAAGATGTCCGATGACCTTGTATACAAACTTACAAACACACCTTTAACCGCACATGACCATGTGTTCGCGATGTAGCAATTTTACTTGTATCTAAAGTAATCTTGTCATCTATGTCTGTCTGTAAGTTGTCTCCCCTTTTCCAAGCTTTGGTGATGCGTGCACCCATGTCTTATTGGTGATTGAAACGATAGCGCTGGCCGATGTACGTGTTAATCTGCCGCGCCTATAGCCAACAAATCTGGGCAGCGCCAAGCAAATGTGATTATTATCACATACAGGGAGTGTCGAATGATTTTATAAAATCAAATATCTGCTACTTAGCAGAAAAATAGCGAAGGAAGAAAAGACAGACAGACAGAAAAGTGCGTCAATTGAGAGCAAATAGTAAAAATCAGTACCACAAATGTACCGATACTGCCGGAGTGAAACAAAGATCGATAGGGGCCACCCCGTTTTGTCACAATTTCCAATATGCCTTAATGAGCGTGTAACGGAATCCTTTACCCCTTTACATGTACCTTTTTACCAAATGCCTTTAAATAACTGAACATAAAATGTACTTCTATTGTACTGCATATAATAACAGTTGATTTTGAAATATATGACGATTTACTGATTAATAATAACTGACAATCCAGTTGTATGGGAAAGATGCACAAATGTCTTATCTAAATTGTAAAAGACTCATTAAGACCTGTCATTGTAATATACAAATCCTCTAAATGGTTTCTTTAGCTTTTATTGTGCCATAGCCCCCTCTGATTGTCCGGTGAAAGCTATGGACCATTTTGATTGTTTAATGAAGGCTGTGGACCCCTTTGATTGTCCAATAAAGGCTATGGACCCTATTGATTGTCCGATGATAGCTATGGACAATTTTGATTGTCCAATGAAGGATATGAACCCTTTCATTGTCCCGTAAAAGCTATGGATCCCTTTCATTGTCCAATAAAGGTTATGGACCCCTTGAATTGTCCAATGAAAGCTATGGACCCCTTTGATTGTCCATTGAAAGCTATGGACCCCTTTCATTGTCCGATGAAGGCTATACAACTCCTTTTAGAAAATAATTGTTTTTTTTAACATAAAAGCATTTTTTTTTTAAAAACCTTACATTTTAAATTTGAGGTTATGTACACGAACCAGTCGAATTCATTCATGAACCCGCGAGAAGTTTTCGTTGACCATAGGTTAAGAAATCCTGCTCTATAGACAACCAGTCTGTCATTGGCTCTCAAAACCACAACCTTGTATTATGCATAATTAGTGATGAACATTCATTATTACGTTAACATATCGCGAACATATATCATTGTTACGTTCTATACTAGCAATAACCCGTCAAAATTGACAGGTTTTTAATTATAGTGAGTTGTTTCTGTTACATGTATTACAGACTTACATTTTAAGGTTATTTTTAAGAAAATAATGAGTTAAATCCGTTTCCCGAATGAAATTGGACAGAAGAGTATCTTGATTGTCTGTTGATTTAATCTACTTCTCCGCACCTTCCTGTCTCCAGTTCATGTACGTACTGTTTATCAATTGTGTTGTTGGCTTCTTTCCATAATCAAACTGTTCATGCACACCGTCACTTGCGCACTTTTCTATTTTTGGGAGAGTACATGTAAGAGAAACAATACGATTATTGTCTAACTTTCAACCATAGTTGCACCCCTTAGCTGTGGTTGAAAGTTAATGTACTATCTCGAAAATAGAAAAGTGCGCAAATGACGGTGTGCATGATGTGACCGACCGACCGATGTACTTATGGCGGGAATTATGGTATTGGGTTAGAAGTCCTTAATGCCAGAGTGTACACAAATTGCTACGACTGTTATTATGATATACAAAGAGTCGCCAAATATTTCCCATATGTAACATTAACAAATGCATCTTCAATGATAAACATAGCTTTATCAGTAGCCGTGGTAGCACAGTGGTTAGTGCACTGGCTTCCTAGCTCGATGGTCCATGGTTCGATCCCCAGTTGAGGTGAGATTTTTTTTAGACCGCAAACGGCTCCGGGGCCGACCCAGCCTCATGAATTGGGTACCAGAGTAATTCTGGGAAGGTTAAGGCGGCCTAACACCATATTCCCAATATGCTATCAATGGGCGTGTAATGGGATCCTTATCAGCAGTAGCAGATCTCTGTTCTATATTTAATCAACACAAGGTATTCATTACTATTAACCAGCAGCCATAGATTGAGGCGACTAACTGCAGAACTATGCCCGCATCCAACGACATTCTCTATGTTCACGTGTATGTATTTGCAACTGTCAACTTTCCACACAATTTCACACAACCTCATTCCTCCAGCTGCATATAAACTAGCCCTTCTCGTTTAAATTTTTTTTTTTAAACCTCTCATGTCTTCGTTATTTTTACTTTTGAAATCCGTTCTCTCATACGTCAAACCCCCTCCTATGAAACCCATCACGTGTCATCCCTGTCCACTTCCATTTTCAAAACGTGTCCAGAGCTTGGGTGAAAGAGATGACCTTCGCCTCAAAATAGACGTGAGCATGGAAGAAAGAGAAAAACAGGGAATTTGAAATGGGGGGAAAAATGAGAAATCTCCGAAGTTGGGTTTAGCCCGTAAAATCCGCGTGTGCATTAAAGATTGTACGGGACATGGAGAGCGCAAAAGGTTAGATTTATTTTAAATAAGAAGGTTGGTTGGGGGAGGGAGGAAGGTGGCCCTAATGATGTATTAGATGACAGATGTCTGTATTTCATCACCCAGCTGTCATTATACCTTCATATAGTTGTCATATCAAATAATTTCCTCGTCAGTATTCGTTAACTGAATTGTCGGTACTCCACCCCAAATGTGTTGATATTCCATCAGTCAGCAGTCATTATTCATCAAAAAGTTGTTTGTAATCCCTCCCGCTGTTGTCAATATTCATTTACCTATGAATCATTATTGTTCTAGTTAAGTTTTCAGTATTCCGTTATCGAAATGTCAAAGTCAGCCTGAATGCACTATTCCTTTAAACTACTGCTTTCACACAGTAACAACGTGAAAATGAACAATGAAGTTTATCGTCAATATGAGAATAAGACAAAGAAACCGGAAGAATCAGCTGCAATATTTTTTTGGGAATATAAAAGCAAGAATAATCAGGATGTCCAGAATAACGCCAGCAGTGCGTGAAGTCCTTGCTTCGGAATGTTCAAAATGGATGGCTACGGCATGAATGAAAAACATTCTTAGAAGTTTGGAATCTGCAGGAACTGGTGTGGATCTACTGTCCTGGTCGTGTAGGGGTGCGCGGTAATGAGACAGCTGAGATATTAGCCTCAAGAGCATCATAGTGGGAACACTGGATATGGAAAAGGGAGAGATACTGAGGACAATTAATGATCGCCTGTTAGAGAGCAACACTGCAATAGATGAGTCAACAAGGTTAAGATTGTTGGAATTAGGCATCAAACTTAAGGCTAGCAGGGATGGGCGTATGAGAGGATGCATCCGTCGTGTATACAACCAGTGAACTACAGGAACCGTTAGCATTCATACCCTTCGACATATGCTGAGGGAGACTCAGCAGCTACGGGTTTGCCCGGAGTGCAATGATGTCGATTCTGTTCAGCAATAACAATAGTAGTGCCTGAAGAATACGAATTAAAATAATAAATCAGTTTGTTTTTTTAAACACACACAGACATACAAAACATTTATGTTTTTAATTCCCATCACACAGCCATCCTCAAAGAATAAAATCAACTCCTAATATTAAATACATTACGGCAGTTTCGATCTCCCCCTTCTTCTTAATTACAATTTTCTTTCATATCTACCTACCTGCTTGTTTTCTGTCAACTTCTTCCTGTATGTCAGTCCAGATCTGTTTTCCCTACCGCCTGTCTCGTTTTTTGTCTCTCTCCTTTCTCTTTGCTATCTACCTTCTTTGGTATTTGCCTTTCTGGCAAATATATGCTCTTCTTGACTGTAATCTGTTATGTTGTTGTTTGTTAGATTACTAACACCGTTTTCAACATGCATGCCTCGCATCCTGTGCCGGACTGCTAACCATATTGGAAAACATTGGCATCCTGGAAAGCACAACTGCCAGTCCGCCAGTACAAATAGTTTAAAATACATTGTACTGGAAATCCTTCTTCTTCGCACACTGTTAAACACCAGCTTGAATATGTTCGAGGAAGATGAGGAGAATTACGGTAAGACGTGGAGTACGATGGATGGGTATGAGGTTGGTGATATCTCAATCGAGTTTGTCCAAGAATGGTATTTATGACGGCCATATATGCTTATTTTTGAGCACCTTTGTAACAGATGTTCAGAAGTCAATTTATCGGTGCCACAGTTACACTCTTTAGTAGTTCCTTTATTTAGCCTGATGAATAGCTGTTGACTCAATCTGCTGTGACCTGTGCCAGTCTTTAATATATGGTCACTTGTTTACTTCTGCTGAGTTAGTAATAAGCTCCGTTTCCCACTTGTTCCCCTATCGTATAAGTTCTATTTGTAATATTCGATCTTTTTTTTTTTTTTTTTTATATACGCTGTCGTTCAAACTAAAGCATTATTCTGTGCTGCCTTCCTAGCGTTATGTGTTATCTTGATAGCGTTATGTGTTATCTTGCTACTGACTTTCGATGTGGAGATATCCCCTGATGATGATGTTGCTGATGACTGTGCATGCAAGAACGTCTTACTCTACTTCATCTTTTTTCATTTCCACTCCTAGTGGATCATGGCACCACAACAGTTTGTTTTTGCATGATGCGGTTGCCCGCTCCAAGCACAGCCTCATTTAACTCGCCTCTTACGAGAAGAACTAACAAGAACCGAAAGCTGTAGAATCCAGCATCAGAATCTATCTATTTATCAACCTATTTTCTTATCTAACATCTCTTCTTTTTTCTCACCTTTTTGCTGCATTTTAAGCTTGGGATCACCATTGCAAAGTGCCCCCTTGCAGGAAGCCTGTTGGAAAGTGTTTTATGCGCTCTGGTAACTGTTATTTCTATAGCTACTTGTTTTACGTGATGAATTTGTTGACCTCTTTGCATCTCGTTAGACTGACAACGTGTTTTACGTAATGAAGTTCCTAACATCTTTGCATCTCGTTAGACTGACAACATGTTTTACGTAATAAAGTACCTAACATCTTTGCATCTCGTTAGACTGACAACATGTTTTACGTAAAGAAGTTCCTGTCATCTTTGCATCTCGTTAGACTGACAACATGTTTTACGTAAAGAAGTTCCTGTCATCTTTGCATCTCGTTAGACTGACAACATGTTTTACGCAATAAAGTTCCTGTCATCTTTGCATCTCGTTAGACTGACAACGTGTTTTACGTAATGAAGTTCCTAACATCTTTGCATCTCGTTAGACTGACAACGTGTTTTACGTAATGAAGTTCCTAACATCTTTGCATCTCGTTAGACTGACAACATGTTTTACGTAATGAAGTTCCTGACATCTTTGCATCTCGTTAGACTGACAACTTGATCTTTTTATGTTTTAATCTGTATGTCTTGTTCTGGAATCTCCATTCTAAGAGAGGTAGACGGAGACCAAGGAATACGTGGAGAAGAGAACTGGAGAGAGACATGAAGAACATAAAGACGACATGGAAGGACCTTGACCTGATGGCAGAAGATAGGAAGACTTGGCACACGTGTGTTGAACGCCTGTATTCCACGGAGAGCTGGAGGATTGTGATGATGATGCCAGCATGTAATCTTCTCTTTCTGTCAGTCTAACTCCTTATTTGTTTGAATGTCGAATTATTTCCCCCTTTTTTTTGTCTCTCCGTGAACCATATAAAAATATATAACGACAGTACGACTGTTTTTGTGAGACAGGAATTAAAAGTCGGTAATGAAACTTTCAGTTTTATCTTATTCACCCGTCTGTCAGTCTGATTTTATCTATTTACCCGTCTGACACTCTATCCTATTGTCAAGATATCTATTCCCATCTATCTGTCATTAGCTTTACCCGTGTGTCGGCGGGGACCGAAAGTGGAGAAAACGATAGTAACACTGTAACCTACCATGCATGTCGTAAGAAAGGACTAAGGAAGGTTGGGCATATGACTAGCTAACCTCATCCTGTAGAAAATTGTCAACGACAAATGCTTCAACAAATAACATGGACATGTCAGCTAAAGACGAGACAGACACGAAGGAAATGAAGAAGATATGAAAAGACCTTGAGCGGATGGCACGGGACAGGGAGATTTGGCATAAGTTGAAGTTAAAGACCTATACACCCTAGGCTACTTAAAGGTAATTAATGCATGAATGTCTGTCCTTTTGTCATAAATTATATTGTTTGTCTGCCTGTTGACCTATCGGTTTGTCTGTTAAATTATTAGTTTATCTATCCATCCGTTGATATTGTTCTTGTCTGTCAGCCTAAGTTGGAATTGTTAATACTTTCTTATCATTATTTATATACCACTGAGAGAAAAGATCGTTTAGTCGCTGATAACACTTTTTATTAGTCTGAGATCTTAATGGGCTTTTTCCATTATGAGTTCTTCTCACTGTTGGTAAAAGTGTTTGAGAGTAATAATTCTTCGTGTACGGTTGTCGAATTTTTTTCTCAGGGCTTAAATTGTTCCGCATTTTCCCCCCACACAACCTCTCCATCATTTTCTGTCAATATCCGTCATATTGTTTTTAATCTGAAATGCTCTTATACTCTACAGCAGGGTTAATTAACCTTGTTTGTGCCTTGGACTCTATTAGATTGTCCGATGAAGTCTATGGACTCTATTAGATTGTCCGATGAAGGTTATAGACACCTTTGATTGTCCGATGAAGGCTATGGACCCCATCTTCGAAACACAAATGTACATAAAAGCAAAATAAAAAAACTTACTCACTTACTTAGTCGTTTCTCTTCTACACTGGGGTGTTGAGGTTTGACAGAGAGAGCGCTATACTAAAAAAAACTTTACATTAAAAATTGTCGGTAAAGTACCCGAACCCCCTAAATCCATTCATGGACCCCCCTAGGTGTCCGCCGATCACAAGATGAGAAACCCGGCTCTAAAGGCTTGGTGAATCTACAGAAAACGTCTCATGTTGGCAATGGAACAATCGTAGCGGGCAATTGAATTCAGTACAGTAAGTTTATGTTCAATAAAATATTTACTTTCATAGCTGCCTCAGGTTGGCATAACAGATAACACCAGAAGTTAAGAGCCAGTTTCGTAATTGCGAACAAGGTAGGGTGGGTTCAATTTCTCGGTGCAGAAAACCAGCAGCAGTGTGGCCATTGTTAGTCATGACCCAAGTTGATCACCCCCCACCCAACTTCCACCAGGGACGAGAAGATAAAGGGGTAAAATTTTATCCGACGGGGGGTGCTTCATCTTGCTGTAATAATCTGTATCGCTTTTCCTATCATTACTTTGTCATTTTCTGTAAAAGGCAGAACAGCACCCCTGCTCCCTTAGACAAGAGAGGTTAACAAACTTTTCATGTACAAACAAATCGTTACAGAAACAGGTGATTTGAAGCAGGCAGACTGCAGTTGTGGCTCCCTGCTCCGTACGGAGCGAAATAAAGTAGATGATGTCTACAATAAACTAAGATCGTCATTTTTTTCAAATTATAGTTATTGTTGAACAGAATCGAATCATTGCACACCGGGCACACCCATAGGTGCTCAGTCTCCCTGTTGCGTGATAAATTCTCGCAACATCGTTTTATTTCAATATCTGTTTTATAACGCAAGGGCAACAACTGCTTGGAATTTATAGTCACTTTTCTCGGTAAGCATTTGTCTTCTCGCGTTGGTATCGAATGCAGTTAAGTTTGAGCTGTGGTCGTTTTGCGCTGGACTGCGCATGACTTGTCTTGCTTCTTTGTCGATCGGTTTCCGCCCACCACTAGTGGGAGTGAGCGATTTGGAATGGCGAAAGAGATGCCTCGTTGAAGAGGGGATCTCCGCTATTTTTGTTCTGTCAGGGATGTGTAGTCCTCTTAATGGATATTTCGTTTATTCGAGATAATACCTCTAGTGTTTCCCACATGTCGGGAGGCGTGATATTTCTGTGTATTTCATGAAAGCAAGGTAAATTGACTCTTTCATTAACTCTATTGATTTTGGGTCGTGAGCGATTTCGATTCATAGCCTGTCTGCGAAAGTCGTCGTCACGAGATGTTTTCCTAGCTCACATGTCGCTGCATTGTACTGCATCGGTTGATGCAGGTACCAAGGACCATTACTTGCTACTTTGTTAAATGAACTAGGTTTGGAAAACCTTTATTATCTAGAGGATATTTTTGAGGACATTATTTATACTTCGGCAGACGTGTCTGTCTTGCTGAAGTCAAACTAAGGAGAGTGAACTGATCTCATACATCTGGTTATCTCCTGGCTGTTATAGAAAAGGATGGAGTTGTTCACCTGACTACATTTACAGCACTTTGAAATATAACATGCATCTGACTCATCATTGTAATGCTGTCTACCGTTTATTGCTGTATTGAATGTTGCTGTGATAATGACTGTTTGATGTGCCTACACATTTGCGTAACCATTTTGTCACTGTGGCGTCCACAATAAATAATGAAGAAAAACGTCAACGGCTGTTTCAAGACTCATTGACTTTATGCGTCGTGAGTTTACTGACGTCCTATGTGGATTGCCCTGTTATTGTTGCATGAACATTGTTTTTGACTGAACACATCTACACACTACACAAAACCAGACATGCGGATGCCATCCATCATCATATGGCATCACGCATCATTTGGTGGCCATAAGCTGGTTTGATTCTGGTACCAGCAAACACGGGGTCCCTTACCCACTTCATTTTCAACAAGAATTCATCAGCATCCTTCAAGAAATTAACATTCTTCAATACAGTCAACATCTTCAAAATTTTCAAAGTACTCGGCGTTGCCCGGTAAAAGTCAAATTTCAATTTTTTGACGGAAACAAGAATTTGACAGTACCCGGCGTTGTTACATGTTGCCGGATAACTCGGACTGCTGTTATCTTTTACGCAAGTCAAGCAAGTTGCTGCTGTCAAGGTTCCAGTGCTGTCGTTTTTTGAGAAGGTCAAGTGCCGGTTGAAACGGGTTGTTTTCTGAAGAAGGCCAAGTACCGATTTCCATCAACTTACTTTTGGATTAGAAGGTCAAGTGCCGAAACAACTCAACACACAGTATGTCAGAAGCTCTTGTACCATCGTGTTAGCAGTGGAAGCAGTTCAGATGTGCCATCATCGTTGGAGCTTCGCTCTTTAGGACGTTGATTGACATCCGTTTTTCTGCTGTTCTACGATTGGAAGCCTATAAGTTAAGTGGCCTGTTTGTATGTAAACTGTGCCCTTATACTTCTGCTGAGTCTTCTGTGTATCATCTCATTCTATATGTTATATGTTTATATGTTATTTGTATATTTATATGTTTATATTTCAGCGGGTTCTCGGTTGGGTGGTGTCTCCGTTAGATTATGCCACGTCATAGAGGTCGTCTATTGTGAGCGTTTTCTGTAAGGTTTGCAAATTTCCAATACTGGAATTTGCTAAGCGACTTCTGTTGCTATTTATGTTAGCTGTGATGACATGTTTTAATATTGTTTTCGTTATTATTTCGCATTCTTTAGTTTTGTTTTGATTTGTTTGCGTTTGTTAGCCTACTCTTGTCTATAATTTAGTTTCATACAACATTTTTGTTTATACACTGTGGTGTCATGTATTTTGTTTAATTCTATCGCAGATATCGTCACATTTTTTGTGATATTTCATTAATTTCTGCTTTATTTTTAGTTGATTTCTGCGAAAGTTTTTGTATTGTTGCTGATCTTTGTTATTGTTTACATTGTTATTGTTTACATTGTTTGTATTGTTTACATTTTCAATGTTTACATTCTGCATGTGTTTACATAGTCATTGTTTACAGTTATAGTAATTAGTTAATGGGCTATGCTAATGCACTGTTACTACTATACTGATGATAAATGAATGATGAATAGTGTCGTGCACTATTGAATGAGAAGTGCACTTATGATCAAGAATTGAGTGCTGATATTTCATATACAAGTTCTTTGATTGGAGACTTGTTTCCCACAGAGACTGGGATAATATAAGGTGATGTGAATATACAAGTGCTTAATTAAGACTTGTTACACTTAGGTTTGAAATAAATTAGTTAATTATTTCAGGTTTTGGACTCATATGTTAGACAACATGTCTACATTTGAGCACTTTATTGAGCAGGGTAAATTGCTTGGGAAGACTGGTGATAAGTTAGAAGAATTTGCAACTGCTCGATATGATAAAGCAATGGAAGCTGAACAAAAGAAACTGCAGATGCAGGTGGATGAAAAAAGATTCCAAATGGAAATGGAAAAACAAAAAAGGGAATCAGAAGCTGAGGAGAGAAAACTCCAGCTACAGCTAGAAGCTGAAAGACTTCAAAAAGAGGCTGAAAATAAAAGACTTGAAAAAGAAGCTGAAAATGAAAGACTCAAAAAGAGGCTCAGGCTGAGGAAAGAAGATTACAGAGAGAGTCTGATGAGAGGAAAGAGAAAGCAAAAATGGAACATGAAGAAAAGGTCTTAGCTTTAGAGTTGGAAAGTTAAAATAGATGAACAGTAGGAATGGTAATGATTCAAACAAGGGTTCATCTTCTGGTAAGGCTAATAATGATACTTTTAAGATTAAGTTACCAACATTTAGTCCTTCCAGTGATGACATAATGTTCTATCTGGACAGATTTGAACAAGTATGTACAGCTCATAACATAGACAAAGCAAAATATGTTTATCAGTTATCAGGGATACTGACAGGTAAAGCTCTAAGTATATTAAATATGGTGGATGAACCTGACAAGAACAATTATGAGGTTGTCAGGGCCGCTTTGTTAAAGAAATATCAGCTTAACGAAGACGGCTATCGTCTACAATTTAAAAACATGTTACCTGAAAATGGAGTTGAATTCTCCGAGTTTTATTGCAAGAATAGCATTTTTACTTTCTCACGATGGGTTGAACTATCTAAGACGGAAAAAACTTATGAAGGACTTATGGACTTAATACTTAGAGACAAAGTCATGTCGTCTGTCAATGAGTCTTTCCTTGCTTTCCTTCATGAACGTAAACCTAAAACAATAAAGGAAATGGAAGATTTCTGTTGCCAATACGTAACTGCGCACCCACACATAACCATGGGTAACTCTAAGGTGAAAGAAGGTTTACCAGTTGCTTCGGCAGCTCCGTATGGTCAAAACTTTTCTCGTAGATCCCAACAAAATTTTGATAGAAAGAGTAGCGGTAATTTCTGTCAAAATCATGGAAATCAATTTCATGGTGATTCTTCTTCGAAGAATTGGAGACAACCTGATAGTACTCGTTACTATCACCCTAATAATTTATAAGCATTTCAAAAGAGGATATGGTAATAGAGGTTATTCCTGCCGAAGACCTCAAAACCAAACAAATAGATGTTCGCATCAATGTGAACATGATAGTAATCGTGGAAACTGGAATTCGAACCAGTATAACAATTACAATAGAGACAATAATAACTGCAGAGATAATAATAACTCTGATAACTTCAGAGGTAATAATAGTCGGGGTAGATCTCAACACAAAAAAAAAGAGATATCAGCAGGCTAATGCTGTACAACAGGAAACTGAGGCAGCCTGTAATCATGTTGTTGATAGTAAAAACTTTGACGCTGTCACTAGTTCTGCTTTTGACTTTGAGAGAGCAAACAAATGTCCCCAATGCAGTACTTTATTCGAACCGGGTACCATAACTACTTTGAGTTGTGGTCACCCACTTCCCGCTCTTCCTGCTGCTGTTGCGCATGACGGGAGGGGTTCTTTAATTCTACATAAGGGTCTTGTTAATGATACTCCGGTCTCACTACTTTTCGATTCCGGATGCACCACTATTGGTGTTAGACAATCGCTTGTAGATCCATCTTGTGCTACAGGAAGGGTTATTAAATGTGTCACATTTGGCGACACTCTAGAAAAATATCCTACTGCTGTAATTCGCATTGCCACTCCTTTCTTTACTGGAGATGTGCATGCTTGTCTCTTACCTAATCCTATTGCGGACCTTATTATTGGTCGTATTCACGGAGTTAGGGAGAGTACCCCACAGCAGATTGCTGCTTGGGAAGATAATAACATGCAAGCTACAAATGCAGTAGTTACAAGAGCACAAGCTCTACAAACACCCGAAACTTCACTGAATAGTGATATGAAGTTGATAGCCAAGATAGTCACTTAGTAATCACTCGTGACTCTTTCATAAAATTGCAAGAAGAAGATTCTTCTTTGAAAAAATTCTTCGTTCTTGCGAAGAAAGGTGATCCGAATCAGGATACAAATAGAAAATCTTGGATTGCAATGAGAAACGGCGTACTTGTACGTATGGTACAAGATTCGGCTACGTCGGCACATTCGCAAATTCTTGTTCCCAAGAGCATGAGAGTCCAAATATTGCAACATGCTCATGACTCGCAATGTGCTGGACATATGGGTTTTGCCCGTACGAAGTCGAGAGTCCTTGCGGCTTTCTTTTGGCCTTTTGTCAATAAGGACATTCGTATTTACTGCCGATCATGCAAGGTATGTCAGGAGGTCAAATCTAGAGGACCACGACATGCTGCGCCTATCCAGGCTGCTGACATTCCTATTCGGCCGTTTCAGAAAATGGCCATAGATATTATTGGCCCTTTTAAGGTCAAGTCGGCCAGAGGACATCAGTTCATCCTTACATGTGTCGATATGTGCACACGTTGGCCAGAGGCTATTCCTCTTAAGAGCATATCTACTACAGATATCGCAGATGCTCTTTGGTTGATATTTTCTCGCTTGGGGTTCCCCAGAGAAATATTGTCAGACCATGGCACTCAACTCATATCTGACACTATGTCACAGGTAATGTCTACCTTACATATTGAACGATCTCTCAGTTGTATCTACCATCCTATGTCTAATGGGTTAGTTGAGCGTCTGAATAGAACGCTCAAGACTTTGCTTGGTAAGATAACTGAAGATCATCCTCAAGATTGGGACAGGGTTTTACCCGCGGCTCTCTTTGCCTATAGAGAAGTCCCTAATGAACACACAGGATTTTCTCCCTTCGAACTTGTCTTTGGCGCGCGTCCACGCGGCCCTATGTCTTTATTACACGATCTCATCACTGCCGATGATATTAGCGATGAAACTCAATCCTCATATGAGTATGTCATTGCTCTTAGACAAAAGATCATTGAGACATGTAAGCTAGCAACTGCTTCATCAGAAATTGCTAAAGAGAAGGCAAGGCAGTTTGCTAACAAGAATAGATGTCTACGACAACTTTGTCCAGGTGACAAAGCATTCGTCCTACTCCCCAGTAGGGAAAATAGACTTCTTATTGCATGGAAAGGTCCGTATGCAATAGTCTCTCGGATTTCCGATGTTGACTATGTGGTCGATATTGATGGAAAGCATAAAACTTTCCACATAAACATGCTTTCGGAATTTCACGAACGTCCGGACTATTGCTGCCTATTTTCCAGGCAACGGATGATGCTCCTGCACCTCACGGTCATGATTCATCCCTGTCTGTCATTCAGGATGAGGAAGCTACCTTCTCTGATGTCAACCTTCCCCTTCCAGTGGTTCCATTACATTCCACGGAATCTTGGAAAAAACGTTTCTGTTTCTCCTAATCTTTCTGGTGACGAACATCGACAAGTCTCGTCGATGTTACAAACATTTCAGGATGTTCTCACTGACATTCCTGGACACACAGATGTCATAGAACATGACATAATTCTTACCGACAATAATCCAATTTGGGTTAGGCCGTATCCTATTCCTATACACTTTCAGTCGCAAGTGGAAAAGGAATTGGATGAAATGATTCAATTAAATATAATTGAACCATCGACTTCACCATATTCTTCTTCCATGGTTATTGTCCGGAAGAAGGATAAGAACATACGAATTTGCGTTGATTATCGCAAATTGAATCAGGTCACAAAGTTCGACGCTGAACCGATGCCTTTGTTAGAAGATCTACTGATTAGACTTTCTAATTCTAGATTCTTCACTAAACTTGACTTGTCTAAAGGTTATTGGCAAGTGCCTTTAGCAGAGCATGCCAAACCTTTACTGCTTTTTCTACACCTAGGGGTCTATTTCAATGGAATGTTATGCCTTTTGGTCTCATGAACGCCCCTGCCACTTTCGTTCGCATGATGCGTCGAATTCTGTCACATCGTTCGGATGTCATCGCATACTTAGATGACATCTGTCTCTTCAGTGATACCTGGGAAGATCACTATTTAGGGTTATATGACTTACTGTCCACTCTACGTGAGAATAATTTGACAGCAAAACCTTCTAAAGCTTTTGTTGGTTTTGGTGAAATCTCTTTCCTGGGTCATCGTGTTGGTCATGGTCTCTTGACGACAGAAGACCACAATACTTCCAAAATACTGAACATCTCTGTTCCTAAAACGAAGAAACAAGTTAGGAGTCTCTTAGGTTTAATTCAATTTTATGGGAGATTTATTCCAAATTTATCTTCGATCATGGCACCTCTATCAACATTGTTGAAGAAAGGTTCGCCTAATCTGGTCCGTTGGTCTGAAGAATGCCAATCTTCACTAGACCAAATCAAGAATATATTTTCTTCTCCTCCCATCTTAAGATTACCTACTCTTGATAGGACTTTTGTTCTTCGGAGTGATGCTTCATCCACTGGGATTGGAGCAGCACTGATGCAAGAATATGCAAATACTCTACATCCTGTTATGTACATTTCTAGAAAACTAAATGCGGCAGAGAGGAACTACTCGGTTTTAGACCGTGAGTTGTTAGCGATGGTTTGGTCAATTCTAAAGCTACAAAGATTCCTCCTGGGCGCACGTTTCATTCTAGAGACTGATCAGAAAGCTCTTACAGCTATTCAGACTAAGAATTTGAAGAGTTCGAGATCCACTCGATATGCTATAGCTCTTCAACCTTTTCACTTCACGGTACGAGCTATCCGTGGTGCGGATAATGTGATGGCTGACATTTTGTCTAGATGCCCACATGACTCCAACTAATACTTCTGTCCTATATTTCCATATATTACAGAGTCATAACACACCTATATTTCTACAATAGATTAGCACATCTGTACTTACTTTATATGAACACACTATCGTGCTTTGTTGTCATCTTCTTCTGTTCGTTTTTTAAGATGATAGAGGAGGACTGAGTAGTTAATATAAGGGCCGTTAGTTTACTAAACAGCCACAATTATTAATAATGTATTGTACCTTATGAAGCATATTAGTTATTAATTAGCATTATATTGCTTGTTACTTTCTCAGAATGTCATTGTTGAGAGCTGAGGACTTACCTTACGAGTTCTAGATTGTGTACTTACCCTCGGAATACCAGAGCATATGTCCTGGATCGTCATGTAGTTTAACTTTACTATGTACTTATGTCATTACATGTCAAAGAATGTACTATCTAAATTTTCCTATCAGATTTGTACATCCATTTTTAAAGACAATATTAGAGTATGCTGTTTAATGATGATTATAGTAACTTGCATACGTATATTGTGTTTACATGCTAACGTGATGTGTGTTGGTGACACCTCCCCGATGTGAATATTTTTTGAGACATATTTATTTTTCTGTTGAGGTATATCCTCACCAGACACTCTATAATTAGCCTATTGTTTGGCAATTTAGTTAATTATCAGCGCATAATTCGTGCGTTTTGAGCCGCTTATCGCTTGCTCTTTGATATTGAAAAAAAAAATATGTTCCACATTTTTTTTTTATCGGGAGGAGGTGGTGATATGTTGCGTGATAAATTCTCGCAACATCGTTTTATTTCAATATCTGTTTTATAACGCAAGGGCAACAACTGCTTGGAATTTATAGTCACTTTTCTCGGTAAGCATTTGTCTTCTCGCGTTGGTATCGAATGCAGTTAAGTTTGAGCTGTGGTCGTTTTGCGCTGGACTGCGCATGACTTGTCTTGCTTCTTTGTCGATCGGTTTCCGCCCACCACTAGTGGGAGTGAGCGATTTGGAATGGCGAAAGAGATGCCTCGTTGAAGAGGGGATCTCCGCTATTTTTGTTCTGTCAGGGATGTGTAGTCCTCTTAATGGATATTTCGTTTATTCGAGATAATACCTCTAGTGTTTCCCACATGTCGGGAGGCGTGATATTTCTGTGTATTTCATGAAAGCAAGGTAAATTGACTCTTTCATTAACTCTATTGATTTTGGGTCGTGAGCGATTTCGATTCATAGCCTGTCTGCGAAAGTCGTCGTCACGAGATGTTTTCCTAGCTCACATGTCGCTGCATTGTACTGCATCGGTTGATGCAGGTACCAAGGACCATTACTTGCTACTTTGTTAAATGAACTAGGTTTGGAAAACCTTTATTATCTAGAGGATATTTTTGAGGACATTATTTATACTTCGGCAGACGTGTCTGTCTTGCTGAAGTCAAACTAAGGAGAGTGAACTGATCTCATACATCTGGTTATCTCCTGGCTGTTATAGAAAAGGATGGAGTTGTTCACCTGACTACATTTACAGCACTTTGAAATATAACATGCATCTGACTCATCATTGTAATGCTGTCTACCGTTTATTGCTGTATTGAATGTTGCTGTGATAATGACTGTTTGATGTGCCTACACATTTGCGTAACCATTTTGTCACTGTGGCGTCCACAATAAATAATGAAGAAAAACGTCAACGGCTGTTTCAAGACTCATTGACTTTATGCGTCGTGAGTTTACTGACGTCCTATGTGGATTGCCCTGTTATTGTTGCATGAACATTGTTTTTGACTGAACACATCTACACACTACACAAAACCAGACATGCGGATGCCATCCATCATCATATGGCATCACGCATCACTCCCCCAGTATATGTCAAAGGGCATTGCAAAAGTCACTGCTGTTAACACTGGTTCTCCCATCATCATATTATTTGAACATGAAGAACAGTCAAGAACAAAAACATTTTTGTTTCAAACCAAGATAACAGTGTAAAGATCTATTACTGACTTGGGACAACCGTAGCTACAAATGTAATTTTGTTGCTATTGTTCTTGTACACAAGTTTATAGTTTCATAACCGACTCAGTGTGCTTTGGATGACATATCTCGGGGTGTATGATATGTCACGGGGTGTATGATATGTCTCGGGGTGTATGACATGTCTCGGGGTGTATGACATGTCTCGGGGTGTATGATATATTCCGGGTGTATGAGATGTCACGGGGTTTATGAGATGTCTCGGGGTGTATGACATGTCACGGGGTGTATTACATGTCTCATGTGGATAACATGTTTCATGTGGATGACATTTCTCAAGTTGGATTGCATGTCTCAAGTTGGATTGCATGTCTCGTGTTGATGAAATGTCCAGAGTGGATGACAAGTCTCTTGGCTGACATGTCTCGTATGTATGAAATGTCTCATGTGGATGACATGTCTCGTGTGGATGGAATATCTCGTGCGGATGACATGTCTCAAGTGGATGACATGCCTCTTTTGGCTTCCACGTCTCCAATGAATGACATGTCTCTGTGGCGGACATATCCCCTGTGGATCACATTCTTGCGTGGATGGCATGTCTGGTGTGGATGACATGTCTCGTGTGGATGACAATCTCGTGTGGATTGCATATCTTGTGTGGATGACATGTCTCGTGTGGATGAAATTCTCGTGTGGATGACATTCTCGTGTGGATTACATGTCTCGTGTGGATCACATTCTCGTATGGTTAGCATGTCTAGTGTGGATAAAATGTACCCTGTGGATGACATTCTCGTGTGATTGTTATGTCTAGTGTCGATGACATGTCTCGTGTGGATGACATATCCCAAAACACTGAAGATGTCTTGCTTGAAATATTTACAAATAATAAATGTACTCTTCAGTTTAACGCGTCAAAATACATAACACTTAGAGCTCAATTTCTCTCATTCACACGAATTAAAAAGCAAAGGCTAAATTGTATCAACTTTTATTATTGTAACAAGGTGCCAAAAATGACGGAAGGTCAAGACATTTTCAACACCTTTTCTTGTTTGGAAGCCTGCTGTTTGTCAAGGCACCGACGTCTATGAATTTGAACTGATGGTGCCCAGTTATTACACCGTGCAATAAAATGCTTCGTTGCACTGGTAAAAGAAAAAAAATTGATGCCGCAAAAATCCGAGATCCACTCCGTCGGGCAGGTTTTGTTTCAAAAAGATAAGTGGGGAGGATTTAAAACAAATATTTGATGTTGCTGTGAACATGGTTGGTTTTATGAAGAAGTGCCCTCTTAATTCCATCATGTTGTGAAGAGGCGTGAAAATATGTTAAAACGTTTTAAAACAGGCTGGTTTTCTGATTTAACAAGGGTTAAATTGTGTTTATTTATGTATGATTAGTTTCTTTAAGAAGGTCTGAGTTATGTTTTTGCAAAGGTTGGATTCTGTTTTAACAAGGGCGATTTTGAGTTTAGCAAGGGTTGAATTGTGTTTTATAAAGGATTGAGTTCTGCTTTAACAAGAGTTGTGTTTTAACAAGCATTGAGTTCTGCTTTAATAAGAGTTATGTTTTAATAAGGGTTGAATTGTGTTTTAACAATGAATGAATAGTGTTTTAACTAGGTTTGAGTTGTGTTTTAATAAGGTTTGAGTTGTGTTTTAACGAGGGTTAAATTGTGTTTTAACAAGGAAAGAATTCTGTTTTAACGATGGTTGAATTGTGTTTTAACAAGGGTTGAATTGTGTTTTAAAACAAGGGTTGAATTGTGTTTTAACAAGGGTTGAGTTGTGTTTTAACGAAGGTTAAATTGTGTTTTAACATTGTCTTCTTTTCATCTCTTCTCCACTGGCACTTGTCTGGTTCTTGTCATGTTCCACATTGGTGACTTTGTCATACCATTTCAATCCTTCTATTCCTCGCAAGCATCCATTTATGAAAGTCTGTAGCTTTTTGGTTGTGGTTTTTGTTGTTCTCCATTTTTCAGAGCCATATAGGACTGACTTGACATTTGAGTTGGAGATTCTTATTTCTGTGTTGGACTTGATTTCTGTTGATCTCCATATGTTTCCCAATGCAATGAAAGCTCCTCTTACTTTTTTGGCATTCTTATTAATACAAAAACTTCAACCTCATCTTCTGATATCACTATAAACAAAGATGCTTCAAGGATCCAAATAGACTGTGAGAAGAAAAATTAACTAACACTACTGCAGGACGAGGGCACGTTAAAATTTTATGAGAAAAAAAAAACCTACTTGCGACTATTCTCACTCAGACACCCAGCGATCGTACATTGCTCGTGTTTTATAGATAACATTGCTATACCACATTTCATAAATCTCTGTGTGATGACTACGTTATGTGTCTAGGGTATGTGTATGATGAAGTGTAAGTCACAACAACAGACAGATAAACAATTTAATTTATTCCACTATACTTGACAACACTGGGACACTCACATACATATAACACTCTAAAGGATATCTTAAGGAGTCACTGATAACTTTTCAAATAACAATATGTATTCATTGCTGATATGAATGAATATGTGTCCTGATTCAATTACAAAGGAACCAGGAATCACAATCAATTTTAATTACAAGTTATGTACAGAATTTATCAATATGAATATTGTAGTGACATATATTTTTAAAAATATCCTATGTGTGTCAGTTGTGTAGTGGTAATATGAGGTAATACTGGTTTTGTTTTGTTCAAGCTCTGTTGGTATTTGTCATCATGACTTCAATAGTTTGTCTTTAGGGACTAGTATTGGAGATGTTCTCAGTTCCTGATATTAAGACAATTAAATTCCCCTCTTAAGGTGATTTTTACAAAGTCATTTCAAGATGTGGGGACATAATGTTGAGCTCAGCTGGCCAAATCAGCTTATCTTGAGTGATGGCGGCAGGAAAGGACTCCTCTGCTCGAATTCTCCTCTGGGCTCTGGAGACACCTCACTGATAGCTAAATGGACCAAGGAGTATGCTGTCCGACTCTGGATTCAGCAAAGCTCTGACCAGGTGCTGCTCAGTACCATCAAGACCACGGTCCCTGAAAACAAGAAGGATGTACCTTCTACTTCATAACTAATTGATACTCTAGTTCTACACTGAACACAATACAACACAAACATTGAGTTCAGAGCGTTAGGCCAACTGTCAGCTTCATCTGAAAAACTTTATACCAGTATTTACCTCCTTAATGGTTACCACGCCTCTGCACTTCCAGCATTATTTCTGTCTAATCAATCATCCAGGTGTCAGTGTACTATTTGGCCATTCCATGCCGTTTTACTTCCCTCCGACACCCTCTGTTCAGGCTGGAGCATTATAGGCTTTATCTCCTGTTTGCCACTGAACTACACATATATATATACAGGCATAAATTAACAATTTACATTCAATTTTCATTAAAAGATACTGAATGGTTCAAGCTTACCACAATTTTATGGAAATAAACACAGATACGTTGATTAGCAATGAATTCTGGCACAATTACTGGCACAAATTCCCATCTGCTTATGTTCCAGGCTTTTATTTTAGCAAAAATGTGAGCTGGCTTCAACGCACTGTCGCTTTATCAAGATTATTTGCACTAGTGGTCTCGAACTAACGCTCCTAAGTGAGTATATCAGCAAGTCTAGCCAATGAGGCCACGTTTCGACAAGTGTTTGAAAAAATGTTACCTTTCTACGTCTCCCTAACAACCAAGATAGTATTTATAGCCCGACCAATCGTGGTTAGTTTTTCATTTGTTGCGCTCCAATCAATTTGGAGTTTACATGGTAGGCTATTTATGTAACGTAAGGTTTTTTTTTCAAACACGTTATAAAAAAATTTTATGAGCAGAAATGATTTCATGCTGTCAGGCATCCCCAATATTTTATTTTGGTTATAACTTGTTAATTCCTAGACTATTTGCGTAACGTTTTACATATTCTTTGTCAGCAAACCCTAAGGAACCCAAATATCCAAATTTAAAAGAGCTACGTGGCTGCGTTCAAAATATGTATTTTCTACCTCCTGTTTCGAAGATGTGCTGTCTGGGTACTGTTATGTTTTCAACCGTAAACCCATCTAATGTTATCTTTTCTAATAAGAGTTTTTTCAGGATTTATAAACCTAACTCTGGGATGGGTAATGTATTTTATCACTGTCCGTCTGAAAAAAAGTTAGTGCATGTAGTCTTACACGCGTGATGGCAGCATTTGTGTATCGCGCGACGCGTGTTGCATGCGTTCCTGATTTTCAGCCCTCCCTCTCTCTTTATCCTTTTGTCCATCTGTTCGTTCGTTCCGCCGTGTATAAAATGGAATGAATGAAATATTTAATTTAGGTCATTGATCCGCTGGGTATCTCAATGTTTTTCCAAGAAATACAGCACACGTTTCATTGAAGAACGCGGGTAATAATATAGTAGGCTTTTACTATCAACGTGAAAGCGTTACAATTTGCAGATGAAGCAGAAAACAAGGGGATTTCGAGTACTGTCATTGTGACAGCACTGTTCTTTACCATTCTTCTTCCTTTATTTATTATATGTATTTATTAGGCTTTATATTTACTTGATAATTTATATATGTGGATTAGAATATTCCACGACACCTCCCCTCTTAAAACAGACATTATATGTCAGTCCTTTATTCTATATTCACATAGAGAAATTTATTATTATTTCTGGGGTTTACGGTGATTCTCATCACACGGATGGCGGCTTAAAAAATCCGCTCCCAAATTGGTTTTTCCAGATATATACTCAATGCTAAAATTATATGGAGCCAGAAGTAAAGACCATCGGAGAAACCTAGAGTTCTCATGCTTAGCCTGTGCTAGAAACGATAAAGGTTTGTGGTCTGTTTGCAACTTAAATGCCTTCCCATATAGATAAATATTGAATTTCTTTATTGCCCATATTACTGCAAGACATTCTTTTTCGCTAGTTGAGTAGTTGATTTCAGCTTTATTCAACTTTCTGCTAGCATATGCCACTGGGCTTAATTCCCCATCCAATGCATCTGATTTCTGTAGTAGAGTTGCTCCTAGCCCAATATTACTGGCATCCGTCCTTACAATGAATTCTTGACTTAAGTCAGGTAATTTCAAAATGGGTTTACTTGTGAGCTTTTCCTTCAATTCTTGGTAAGTCATTTCACATTGTGGTGTCCATGTAATGCGATCTGGATGTCCTTTACGTGTCAATTCCGTTAACGGTGCACATATGGAATTAAAGTTTTTGATATACTTCTGGTAGAAACCACATAATGAGACAAAGGATCTCACGTCCTTCTTGGTTTGTGGTCTCGGGGCTTTCTGTAGTTTCTCTAAATTCTTTGGGTCAGGGGTCATGTTTCCCTGATAAACTGTGTGTCCCAAAAAATTCCAATTCTTTACATCCAACGCAACATTTGGTTGGTCGGGCTGTTAAATTTGTCTCTCTAAGTCGATTAAACAGCATGTTCAGAGAGTCAATGTGTTCCTCAAATGTTTCTGTTGCTATAAGGATATCATCCATAAAATTTGTTATACAGGGATTATTCAGAGGATCCAATAATTTTCTCATCATTCTAGAGAAGACACTAGGCGCATTCTTCAATCCAAATGGCAATCTATTAAACTCATAGTGTCCTTCTGAGGTACTAAAAGCTAGGTATGGTCTAACCTCAGGCTTTACTGGAATCTGATAGTATCCTTTACTCAGATCCACTTTTGAGAAATATTTAGCTTTATTTAGCCTGGCAAACAGCTGATTTGTATCCGGCAATGGATCCACCTGTCATTCTGTAATAGCATTCAGTCTCCTGTAATCTATACAGAGTCTATGTTCTCCAGAGGGCTTCCTTAAGAGTACAACACCGGAACTATACGAAGATTCACTGTGCGAAATAATTCCTTCCTTCAACAGATAGTCTATCTCTTCCTTCAAAGCTTTCTCCTTAGCAAACGGAATCGAATATGGTTTCATACAGACAGGGGTGGAGTCTATTAGTTTCATATCATATTCCAATAGGTTTGTATGCCCTGGTCGGTCTGTTAACACCTCTGCATGATTATTTAGAACCTGTTGCACTCTCTCTTTCTGAGTTTTCGTTAAATGTGTACTGATTTTCACCTGTGCTGCTGTCTCACAGGGGTGTAATGGATATTCCAATGATGAAAGTGGTTCCTTTTTCATCTCCATGGCGATGGACAAGGTCAACAAGTGTGTCTCTTCCTGATGTTCTCTTTCCAAATATTTCTTCAGGAGATTCACATGATAGATTTTTTCTTTCCCCTTCTTATCTATCTTATAATTTGTTCTAGACACCTTCTCTAGAACTGTATATGGACCCTGCCATCCAATTTGTAACTTATTCTGACTCCCGGGCGAAAGAAGCAGTACTTTCTCTCCCACAGCCAAATTTCTGTCTTTCGCCTTCCTGTTATAATAGGCAGCATGTTTCTTCCTGGCTTGTTTCAAATTTTCATTGGCAAGTTTCCAGCCAGTTTTTAACCGAGTGGTCAGCTCATTCACATATTGGTATGAAGATGTAATGTTTTCCTCTGCCTTTTCATCAGTCCACGTTCTTAACATAGCTACATATGGACCTTTAATTGTGTGGACCTATTTGTCCATGCACCGGTATGGTCTCTTCCACTCGAAGCTTTATAGTGATGATTTTTCCTCCCAGAATTATCATTCACAAAACGACCGCTACCAATTTTTCTTTTGGGGCTTTCTCCCCTCTTAAAATTCTTGATGAGAGATTTCCTCCCTACATCCTCTTCCTCCAGTTTGTTTAAGTCCGATTGAGGGATTTTCGGCTTATCCTGGGGGTAAGACATCCTTTTGCACTCTCCGCATAGTGGCCATTGTAAAACAGTTAAGTGAAGCTTGTCCGTGAAAAGGGGCTTCCCATTCCATTTGGTCCACTTTATCAAATCTATTTTTCTTTTTATTGTCAGGCCTAATTTTGCCCCATGGCGTGTCCAGGTCCTGATCCATGTTCCCACTTGTGGGTGTTCCCTCATGTGCTATGCTACACCTTTCTACAAAATTCTCAATGTCCCATCTTGCTTTGGGCCAATAATAATTGTGAGCCACCTTTTGAATGATGGTACCTATTTTTTCATGGTCCCCATCTGGTTTCACATGTAGGCTCCTTATTAATTCTGTCCTGTATCTTTTTGGAAGAACCAGCTGTCCGGGACCATGGGATCTAGTTCCAGTCTTCCTATACATCAACTTGTTTTTCATGTAAAAATCTCCCTTGCCTGGAGTTGTATGACAAGTTGACAATTTTCTGAAACAAGGCTTGAGTGTTTTATCCCCAGCCTGTGCCTTCCTCATCTCTTCTGGAGTGGTATCCAACATAATATCCTCCTCCTGTCTTGAGGTCGACCTGACCTGAAGGGTTGCCATATACACAGGTTTCCTTCTGCAACGGTCAGTGTCATGATTGTCCATCTGACAATTTTTACACCACCTTTTTCCTTGGTTGAAAGATTTTCTTTCATTATATTTCCTTTCATCGAATTGTGGGAATTTATTTTTATTTTCATACCGTGGCCTATCAAATTGGTGCTTACCTTTATTTTGATCCTTAGGATCAAATTTATTAAAGTTCTGTGGTGCCCTAAAGTTATCCACTTGTTTCTTTTTATTACCTGTTACCTCTGCTTGAGCTGCTTGATACCTTTCAGCAACATTTAGCAACTCACACCAGCCTCTCTGCACCTTGTTCCATGAGAAACTTTCTCAGGTCTGGAGCCATGGACTCTCTTAATTGCTCTATAAGGACCATTTCCTTAAGATCTTGGGTTTTCCCCAGAGAAGTCCATTTCTCCAAGTATGTCTCTATTCGTGCAGAGAACTGGTGATAGGTTTCACCTGACAGTAGTTTAGCATTCCTAAATTTTTTCCTATAAAATTCTGCATTCTTTTCATACCTTAACAAAAGAGCCTGCTTTAGCATGTCATAATTTTCCTGATCACCTCTGCTCATTTTTGCAAAAACTTCATAAGCTGCCCCACGAAGTCCCTGAGATAACTTTAAGCTCCACCTTTCTCTCTCTAACCCATACGTGGTAGCTAATAGCTCATACCTATTTAGGTAGCTCTCATATCATCGTCTTTCTCAACAAAATGATCTAAATGAAAATTCATAGCTGAGGTTGAGGCTCCTTGAGTAACCGTAGCATCAGAGGCAAAGGGACTGGCACCATTTTCAGGAGCATGGCCTTGAAACTCAAACTCCCTTAGTCGTAATTCATGTTCCCTTTGTAATCTTTTATCCTCCTTTTCTGCTTCCCTTTCTGCAGCTAATTTCTTCTCTTCCCTTTCTGCAGCTAATCTTCTTTCTTCTGCTTCCCTTTCTGCAGCCAATCTTTTGTCTTCCCTTTCTGCCTCCAATTTCTTAGCCTCAGCCTCAATCTGCAACCTCTTAGTCTCAGCCTCTAACTTTCTTTCGGCCTCTTTTTCTAATCTTCTTTCTTCGCGTTCAATAAATTTGTCACATTCCGTGGTGACATAGGCAACCATAACTTGCCCATCTAATCCTAACTCTTTTGCAGTCTGAACAGCAGCAGATCGAAACTTGGCCAGGTCCGCCATTGTCTATCAGGTAAATTTCTACAATGTCTAACCAACAATTCAAATTCTAAATATATATAATGGACAACACAGGCACCGTGAGCTCAACCTTATTTAATTCCACCCAAGGATACCTTTTAATTCTTATATTCCCTGAAGTGAATTACCCCCAATATTTTTAATAGGGAAAGATTCAAAATCCCGGACGAGACCCCAATATATGTGGTGAAGTGTGATGTTATAAATATTTATAGGGGACTTAGTGTACTGACTGAGATCAGCTGTGAAGGTATCTATATCTATTAAGAGTAGTGTATTATAGATAACCTTACTTGCTACCACATATCTATATATCTCAGTCAGAATTATTCTGCAATAGTGTGATGACTACGTTATGTGTCTAGGGTATGTGTAGGATGAAGTGTAAGTCAAAACAACAACAGACAGATAAACAATTTAATTTATTCCACTATACTTGACAACACTGGGACACTCACATACATATAACACTCTAAAGGATATCTTAAGGAGTCACTGATAACTTTTCAAATAACAATATGTATTCATTGCTGATATGAATGAATATGTGTCCTGATTCAATTACAAAGGAACCAGGAATCACAATCAATTTTAATTACAAGTCTATGTACAGAATTTATCAATATGAATATTGTAGTGACATATATTTTTAAAAATATCCTATGTGTGTCAGTTGTGTAGTGGTAATATGAGGTAATACTGGTTTTGTTTTTGTTCAAGCTCTGTTGGTATTTGTCATCATGACTTCAATAGTTTGTCTTTAGGGACTAGTATTGGAGATGTTCTCAGTTCCTGATATTAAGACAATTAAATTCCCCTCTTAAGGTGATTTTTACAAAGTCATTTCAAGATGTGGGGACATAATGTTGAGCTCAGCTGGCCAAATTAGCTTATCTTGCGTGATGGCGGCAGGAAAGGACTCCTCTGCTCGAATTCTCCCCTGGGCTCTGGAGACACCTCACTGATAGCTAAAAAGACCAAGGAGTATGCTGTCCGACTCTGGATTCAGCAAAGCTCTGACCAGGTGCTGCTCAGTACCATCAAGACCACGGTCCCTGAAAACAAGAAGGATATACCTTCTACTTCATAACTAATTGATACTCTAGTTCTACACTGAACACAATACAACACAAACATTGAGTTCAGAGCGTTAGGCCAACTGTCAGCTTCATCTGAAATACTTTATACCAGTATTTACCTCCTTAATGGTTACCACGCCTCTGCACTTCCAGCATTATTTCTGTCTAATCAATCATCCAGGTGTCAGTGTACTATTTGGCCATTCCATGCCGTTTTACTTCCCTCCGACACCCTCTGTTCAGGCTGGAGCATTATAGGCTTTATCTCCTGTTTGCCACTGAACTACACATATATATACAGGCATAAATTAACAATTTACATTCAATTTTCATTAAAAGATACTGAATGGTTCAAGCTTACCACAATTTTATGGAAATAAACACAGATACGTTGATTAGCAATGAATTCTGGCACAATTACTGGCACAAATTCCCATCTGCTTATGTTCCAGGCTTTTATTTTAGCAAAAATGTGAGCTGGCTTCAACGCACTGTCGCTTTATCAAGATTATTTGCACTAGTGGTCTCGAACTAACGCTCCTAAGTGAGTATATCAGCAAGTCTAGCCAATGAGGCCACGTTTCGACAAGTGTTTGAAAAAATGTTACCTTTCTACGTCTCCCTAACAACCAAGATAGTATTTATAGCCCGACCAATCGTGGTTAGTCTTTCATTTGTTGCGCTCCAATCAATTTGGAGTTTACATGGTAGGCTATTTCTGTAACGTAAGGTTTTTTTCAAACACGTTATAAAAAAATTTTATGAGCAGAAATGATTTCATGCTGTCAGGCATCCCCAATATTTTATTTTGGTTATAACTTATTAATTCCTAGACTATTTGCGTAACGTTTTACATATTCTTTGTCAGCAAACCCTAAGGAACCCAAATATCCAAATTTAAAAGAGCTACGTGGCTGCGTTCAAAATATGTATTTTCTACCTCCTGTTTCGAAGATGTGCTGTCTGGGTACTGTTATGTTTTCATCCGTAGCCCCATCGAATGTTATCTTTTCTAATAAGAGTTCTTCAGGATTTATAAACCTAACTCTGGGATGGGTAATGTATTTTTATCACTGTCCGTCTGAAAAAAAGTTAGTGCATGTAGTCTTACACGCGTGATGGCAGCATTTGTGTATCGCGCGACGCGTGTTGCATGCGTTCCTGATTTTCAGCCCTCCCTCTCTCTTTATCCTTTTGTCCATCTGTTCGTTCGTTCCGCCGTGTATAAAATGGAATGAATGAAATATTTAAATTAGGTCATTGATCCGCTGGGTATCTCAATGTTTTTCCAAGAAATACAGCACACGTTTCATTGAAGAACGCGGGTAATAATATAGTAGGCTTTTACTATCAACGTGAAAGCGTTACAATTTGCAGATGAAGCAGAAAACAAGGGGATTTCGAGTACTGTCATTGTGACAGCACTGTTCTTTACCATTCTTCTTCCTTTATTTATTATATGTATTTATTAGGCTTTATATTTACTTGATAATTTATATATGTGGATTAGAATATTCCACGACACCTCCCCTCTTAAAACAGACATTATATGTCAGTCCTTTATTCTATATTCACATAGAGAAATTTATTATTATTTCTGGGGTTTACGGTGATTCTCATCACACGGATGGCGGCTTAAAAAATCCGCTCCCAAATTGGTTTTTCCAGATATATACTCAATGCTAAAATTATAGGGAGCCAGAAGTAAAGACCATCGGAGTAACCTAGAGTTCTCATGCTTAGCCTGTGCTAGAAACGATAAAGGTTTGTGGTCTGTTTGCAACTTAAATGCCTTCCCATATAGATAAATATTGAATTTCTTTATTGCCCATATTACTGCAAGACATTCTTTTTCGCTAGTTGAGTAGTTGATTTCAGCTTTATTCAACTTTCTGCTAGCATATGCCACTGGGCTTAATTCCCCATCCAATGCATCTGATTTCTGTAGTAGAGTTGCTCCTAGCCCAATATTACTGGCATCCGTCCTTACTATGAATTCTTGACTTAAGTCAGGTAATTTCAAAATGGGTTTACTTGTGAGCTTTTCCTTCAATTCTTGGTAAGTCATTTCACATTGTGGTGTCCATGTAATGCGATCTGGATGTCCTTTACGTGTCAATTCCGTTAACGGTGCACATATGGAATTAAAGTTTTTGATATACTTCTGGTAGAAACCACATAATGAGACAAAGGATCTCACGTCCTTCTTGGTTTGTGGTCTCGGGGCTTTCTGTAGTTTCTCTAAATTCTTTGGGTCAGGGGTCATGTTTCCCTGATAAACTGTGTGTCCCAAAAATTCCAATTCTTTACATCCAACGCAACATTTGGTTGGTCGGGCTGTTAAATTTGTCTCTCTAAGTCGATTAAACAGCATGTTCAGAGAGTCAATGTGTTCCTCAAATGTTTCTGTTGCTATAAGGATATCATCCATAAAATTTGTTATACAGGGATTATTCAGAGGATCCAATAATTTTCTCATCATTCTAGAGAAGACACTAGGCGCATTCTTCAATCCAAATGGCAATCTATTAAACTCATAGTGTCCTTCTGAGGTACTAAAAGCTAGGTATGGTCTAACCTCAGGCTTTACTGGAATCTGATAGTATCCTTTACTCAGATCCACTTTTGAGAAATATTTAGCTTTATTTAGCCTGGCAAACAGCTGATTTGTATCCGGCAATGGATCCACCTGTCATTCTGTAATAGCATTCAGTCTCCTGTAATCTATACAGAGTCTATGTTCTCCAGAAGGCTTCCTTAAGAGTACAACACCGGAACTATACGAGGATTCACTGTGTGAAATAATTCCTTCCTTCAATAGATAGTCTATCTCTTCCTTCAAAGCTTTCTCCTTAGCAAACGGAATCGAATATGGTTTCATACAGACAGGTGTGGAGTCTATTAGTTTCATATCATATTCCAATAGGTTTGTCTGCCCTGGTCGGTCTGTTAACACCTCTGCATGATTATTTAGAACCTGTTGCACTCTCTCTTTCTGAGTTTTCGTTAAATGTGTACTGATTTTCACCTGTGCTGCTGTCTCACAGGGGTGTAATGGATATTCCAATGATGAAAGTGGTTCCTTTTTCATCTCCATGGCGATGGACAAGGTCAACAAGTGTGTCTCTTCCTGATGTTCTCTTTCCAAATATTTCTTCAGGAGATTCACATGATAGATTTTTTCTTTCCCCTTCTTATCTATCTTATAATTTGTTCTAGACACCTTCTCTAGAACTGTATATGGACCCTGCCATCCAATTTGTAACTTATTCTGACTCCCGGGCAAAAGAAGCAGTACTTTCTCTCCCACAGCCAAATTTCTGTCTTTCGCCTTCCTGTTATAATAGGCAGCATGTTTCTTCCTGGCTTGTTTCAAATTTTCATTGGCAAGTTTCCAGCCAGTTTTTAACCGAGTGGTCAGCTCATTCACATATTGGTATGAAGATGTAATGTTTTCCTCTGCCTTTTCATCAGTCCACGTTCTTAACATAGCTACATATGGACCTTTAATTGTGTGGACCTATTTGTCTATGCACCGGTATGGTCTCTTCCACTCGAAGCTTTATAGTGATGATTTTTCCTCCCAGAATTATCATTCACAAAACGACCGCTACCAATTTTTCTTTGGGGCTTTCTCCCCTCTTAAAATTCTTGATGAGAGATTTCCTCCCTACATCCTCTTCCTCCAGTTTGTTTAAGTCCGATTGAGGGATTTTCGGCTTATCCTGGGGTAAGACATCCTTTTGCACTCTCCGCATAGTGGCCATTGTAAAACAGTTAAGTGAAGCTTGTCCGTGAAAAGGGGCTTCCCATTCCATTTGGTCCACTTTATCAAATCTATTTTTCTTTTTATTGTCAGGCCTGATTTTGCCCCATGGCGTGTCCAGGTCCTGATCCATGTTCCCACTTGTGGGTGTTCCCTCATGTGCTATGCTACACCTTTCTACAAAATTCTCAATGTCCCATCTTGCTTTGGGCCAATAATAATTGTGAGCCACCTTTTGAATGATGGTACCTATTTTTTCATGGTCCCCATCTGGTTTCACATGTAGGCTCCTTATTAATTCTGTCCTGTATCTTTTTGGAAGAACCAGCTGTCCGTGACCATGGGATCTAGTTCCAGTCTTCCTATACATCAACTTGTTTTTCATGTAAAAATCTCCCTTGCCTGGAGTTGTATGACAAGTTGACAATTTTCTGAAACAAGGCTTGAGTGTTTTATCCCCAGCCTGTGCCTTCCTCATCTCTTCTGGAGTGGTATCCAACATAATATCCTCCTCCTGTCTTGAGGTCGACCTGACCTGAAGGGTTGCCATATACACAGGTTTCCTTCTACAATGGTCAGTGTCATGATTGTTCATCTTACAATTTTTACACCACCTTTTTCCTTGGTTGAAAGCTTTTCTTTCATTATATTTCCTTTCATCGAATTGTGGGAATTTATTTTTATTTTCATACCGTGGCCTATCAAATTGGTGCTTACCTTTATTTTGATCCTTAGGATCAAATTTATTAAAGTTCTGTGGTGCCCTAAAGTTATCCACTTGTTTCTTTTTATTACCTGTTACCTCTGCTTGAGCTGCTTGATACCTTTCAGCAACATTTAGCAACTCATCCAGCCTCTCTGCACCTTGTTCCATGAGAAACTTTCTCAGGTCTGGAGCCATGGACTCTCTTAATTGCTCTATAAGGACCATTTCCTTAAGATCTTGGGTTTTCCCCAGAGAAGTCCATTTCTCCAAGTATGTCTCTATTCGTGCAGAGAACTGGTGATAGGTTTCACCTGACAGTAGTTTAGCATTCCTAAATTTTTTCCTATAAAATTCTGCATTCTTTTCATACCTTAACAAAAGAGCCTGCTTTAGCATGTCATAATTTTCCTGATCACCTCTGCTCATTTTTTGCAAAAACTTCATAAGCTGCCCCACGAAGTCCCTGAGATAACTTTAAGCTCCACCTTTCTCTCTCTAACCCATACGTGGTAGCTAATAGCTCATACCTATTTAGGTAGCTCTCTATATCATCGTCTTTCTCAACAAAATGATCTAAATGAAAATTCATAGCTGAGGTTGAGGCTCCTTGAGTAACCGTAGCATCAGAGGCAAAGGGACTGGCACCATTTTCAGGAGCATGGCCTTGAAACTCAAACTCCCTTAGTCGTAACTCATGTTCCCTTTGTAATCTTTTATCTTCTGCTTCCCTTTCTGCAGCTAATTTCCTCTCTTCTCTTTCTGCAGCCTGTCTTCTTTCCTCGGCTTCCCTTTCTGCAGCCAATCTTTTGTCTTCCCTTTCTGCCTCCAATTTCTTAGCCTCAGCCTCAATCTGCAACCTCTTAGTCTCAGCCTCTAACTTTCTTTCGGCCTCTTTTTCTAATCTTCTTTCTTCGCGTTCAATAAATTTGTCACATTCCGTGGTGACATAGGCAACCATAACTTGCCCATCTAATCCTAACTCTTTTGCAGTCTGAACAGCAGCAGATCGAAACTTGGCCAGGTCCGCCATTGTCTATCAGGTAAATTTCTACAATGTCTAACCAACAATTCAAATTCTAAATATATATAATGGACAACACAGGCACCGTGAGCTCAACCTTATTTAATTCCACCCAAGGATACCTTTTAATTCTTATATTCCCTGAAGTGAATTACCCCCAATATTTTTAATAGGGAAAGATTCAAAATCCCGGACGAGCCCCCAATATATGTGGTGAAGTGTGATGTTATAAATATTTATAGGGGACTTAGTGTACTGACTGAGATCAGCTGTGAAGGTATCTATATCTATTAAGAGTAGTGTATTATAGATAACCTTACTTGCTACCACATATCTATATATCTCAGTCAGAATTATTCTGCAATAGTGTGATGACTACGTTATGTGTCTAGGGTATGTGTAGGATGAAGTGTAAGTCAAAACAACAACAGACAGATAAACAATTTAATTTATTCCACTATACTTGACAACACTGGGACACTCACATACATACAACACTCTAAAGGATATCTTAAGGAGTCACTGATAACTTTTCAAATAACAATATGTATTCATTGCTGATATGAATGAATATGTGTCCTGATTCAATTACAAAGGAACCAGGAATCACAATCAATTTTAATTACAAGTCTATGTACAGAATTTATCAATATGAATATTGTAGTGACATATATTTTTAAAAATATCCTATGTGTGTCAGTTGTGTAGTGGTAATATGAGGTAATACTGGTTTTGGTTTTGTTCAAGCTCTGTTGGTATTTGTCATCATGACTTCAATAGTTTGTCTTTAGGGACTAGTATTGGAGATGTTCTCAGTTCCTGATATTAAGACAATTAAATTCCCCTCTTAAGGTGATTTTTACAAAGTCATTTCAAGATGTGGGGACATAATGTTGAGCTCAGCTGGCCAAATCAGCTTATCTTGAGTGATGGCGGCAGGAAAGGACTCCTCTGCTCGAATTCTCCTCTGGGCTCTGGAGACACCTCACTGATAGCTAAATGGACCAAGGAGTATGCTGTCCGACTCTGGATTCAGCAAAGCTCTGACCAGGTGCTGCTCAGTACCATCAAGACCACGGTCCCTGAAAACAAGAAGGATATACCTTCTACTTCATAACTAATTGATACTCTAGTTCTACACTGAACACACTACAACACAAACATTGAGTTCAGAGCGTTAGGCCAACTGTCAGCTTCATCTGAAATACTTTATACCAGTATTTACCTCCTTAATGGTTACCACGCCTCTGCACTTCCAGCATTATTTCTGTCTAATCAATCATCCAGGTGTCAGTGTACTATTTGGCCATTCCATGCCGTTTTACTTCCCTCCGACACCCTCTGTTCAGGCTGGAGCATTATAGGCTTTATCTCCTGTTTGCCACTGAACTACACATATATATACAGGCATAAATTAACAATTTACATTCAATTTTCATTAAAAGATACTGAATGGTTCAAGCTTACCACAATTTTATGGAAATAAACACAGATACGTTGATTAGCAATGAATTCTGGCACAATTACTGGCACAAATTCCCATCTGCTTATGTTCCAGGCTTTTATTTTAGCAAAAATGTGAGCTGGCTTCAACGCACTGTCGCTTTATCAAGATTATTTGCACTAGTGGTCTCGAACTAACGCTCCTAAGTGAGTATATCAGCAAGTCTAGCCAATGAGGCCACGTTTCGACAAGTGTTTGAAAAAATGTTACCTTTCTACGTCTCCCTAACAACCAAGATAGTATTTATAGTCCGACCAATCGTGGTTCGTCTTTCATTTGTTGCGCTCCAATCAATTTGGAGTTTACATGGTAGGCTATTTCTGTAACGCAAGGTTTTTTCAAACATGTTATAAAAAAAATTTTATGAGCAGAAATGATTTCATGCTGTCAGGCATCCCCAATATTTTATTTTGGTTATAACTTGTTAATTCCTAGACTATTTGCGTAACGTTTTACATATTCTTTGTCAGCAAACCCTAAGGAACCCAAATATCCAAATTTAAAAGAGCTACGTGGCTGCGTTCAAAATATGTATTTTCTACCTCCTGTTTCGAAGATGTGCTGTCTGGGTACTGTTATGTTTTCAACCGTAAACCCATCTAATGTTATCTTTTCTAATAAGAGTTTTTCAGGATTTATAAACCTAACTCTGGGATGGGTAATGTATTTTATCACTGTCCGACTGAAAAAAAGTTAGTGCATGTAGTCTTACACGCGTGATGGCAGCATTTGTGTATCGCGCGACGCGTGTTGCATGCGTTCCTGATTTTCAGCCCTCCCTCTCTCTTTATCCTTTTGTCCATCTGTTCGTTCGTTCCGCCGTGTATAAAATGGAATGAATGAAATATTTAATTTAGGTCATTGATCCGCTGGGTATCTCAATGTTTTTCCAAGAAATACAGCACACGTTTCATTGAAGAACGCGGGTAATAATATAGTAGGCTTTTACTATCAACGTGAAAGCGTTACAATTTGCAGATGAAGCAGAAAACAAGGGGATTTCGAGTACTGTCATTGTGACAGCACTGTTCTTTACCATTCTTCTTCCTTTATTTATTATATGTATTTATTAGGCTTTATATTTACTTGATAATTTATATATGTGGATTAGAATATTCCACGACAGCACGTTAAAATTTTATGGAAAAAAAAACCTACTTGCGACTATTCTCACTCAGACACCCAGCGATCGTACATTTGCTCGGAAAACATTTTTTCTATCGCACTGTTTAAATGGTATCCTTCTAACAACAGGACCTCAGAAAACGCCATGTTTTCCTTAAACCAGTCGGCATTATATCGGTCGGCTGTGCCATATCAAAACGTTAACTCAGTCTCGATCCATTTCTTCACAGCTGAAAATTTATGTGGTTTGCCCAGACGTGACAAATCTAAAGGGCGTACATTGGACCTTCTTTACGGACCTCTTTCAAGTGAAATATTAAAGGATTTGCCTTTAGTCTGCTACTAGGAGATATTTGTAGGGTGGAAGGAAATCAGCTAGTTATCCATCTTTTATATATATATATATATATATATATATATATATATATATATATATATATATATATATATATATATATATATATATATATATATATATATATATATATATATATATATATATATATATATATATATATATATATATATATATATATATATATATATATATATATATATGATAACTAAGAGTAAAGCATTTTTTGGTTAATGTTTACAGTTACTGCTGTGTTGTTGTTCGTTTGGCTGTTTATGTTTCCAACTCACATAACAAAATTTCTCCGTCTATGACCTGGGAATTCCAATTGATTTTTTCCCCTAGTTTTGTTGTGAGACATTTTGATGTTTTTGCTCTTCGGAGTACAATTTTATTGATTGCTTTTCTCATTTATGCGTTACCGGGCATTGATCTCAGGACCAACACTTTAGCTGGACAGTAGGAGGGAATCAATAATCCGTGCCGCCTCGATTTCCATGTTCATGAGATCAGCAGGTTACTGCATATACTGTTAGATCCGGCTTTTATCTCAACTATAAGATGGCCTTCGTTGATTGTTTTCTCCTAATCACTCTTCGTTTCATGACAAAAACAGTGACAAATAAAATATCTACGATTTTCTTCTGCTTCTTCTCTTCTTATTCTCTTCTTCTTCATCATCATCTTCTTCTTCTCTTCTCCTTTTTCTTCTTCGCTTATTCTTTTGTTCTTCTTTTCTAAACATTCTTCTCTTCTTCTTCTTCTCATCCTTCTCCTTCTTCTCTTCTTCTTATCTTGCTCTTTTCTTCTTTCTTCTTCTTCTCTTCTTCTTCTTCTTCTTCTTCTTATCTTGTTCTTCTCTTCTTCTTATTCTCCTCTCCTCTCCTCCTCCTTCTTCTTCTTATTCTTCTTCTCCTCCTCTTCTTCTTCTTCTCTTTTTCTTCTTAATAATCATCATTTTCTGTTTTTTCTTATCTTCGTCTTCTTCATCATCTTTATCTTCATCTTATTATCATTATTATTATTATTATTCCGCTGCCTGTGAAGAACAGACTTCCAACAAATACGCTCAAACTTTCTTGTCTTGTGCCATCCATTCAAAGTTTTTCCGTGTCTTCACATCCCTTTCATATCTGTTTCATCTATATGTCATTTTTTTTTTTTTGGTCTCTGCCTGTTTTTCGTTTAGAGCGTACAGTGGCAGAGTGGTTAGGGCTCTTTCTTCTCGACGCAAAGTTACCGCGATCGAAATCTGGTACAGTAGCATCATGCTACAGTCTACCAAGTTGTAAATGGGCACCTGGCTCATGAAAAAGCAGATTCCTTCTATTGTGAAGTCCCTAACGCTTTACTACCCTACTGCTGTATTTGCTATGGGGCAACCTTTACCTCTTACCCTGAGTATTCCAGAACACGAACAGCCTTGTAATGCTATCAGCTGATATTCTCAATGGGTGTCTTATCTAATGCCAGAGTTTTCTCCTTATTTCTAGTTCCACTGGTATTTCTCTGCTTCCTGTTATCAGGTCCACATTAGTGATCTTGTCATCAGTTCCACATTAGTGTTCTTGTCATCAGTTCCACACTAGTGATCTTGTCATCAGTTCCACATTAGTGATCTTGTCATCAGTTCCACATTAGTGATCTTGTCATCAGTTCCACATTATAGTTCTTGTCATCAGTTCCACATTATAGTTCTTGTCATCAGTTCCACATTATAGTTCTTGTCATCAGTTCCACATTAGTGATCTTGTCATCAGTTCCACATTATAGTTCTTGTCATCAGTTCCACATTATAGTTCTTGTCATCAGTTCTACATTATAGTTCTTGTCATCAGTTTCACATTAGTGATCTTGTCATCAGTTCCGTATTAGTGTTCTGTTCATCAGTTCCACATTAGAGATCGTGTCATCAGTTCCACATTAGAGAAATTGTCATAAGTTCCACATTAGAGTTAATGTCATCATTTCCACATTAGTCTTCTTGTCATCAGTTTCACATTAGAGATCTTCTCATCAGTTCCACATTAGAGTTAATGTCATCATTTCCACATTAGTGTTCTTGTCATCAGTTCAACATTAGTTTTTTTGTCATCAGTTCCACATTAGAGATCTTGTCATCAGATCAACATTAGTGTTCTTGTCATCAGTCCCACATTAGAGATCTTGTCATCAGTTCCATATTAGTGATCTTGTCATCAGTTCCACATTAGTGATCTTGTCATCAGTTCCACATTAGGGATCTTGTCATCAGTTCCACATTAGAGATCTTGTCATCAGTTCCACATTAGTGATCTTGTCACCAGTTCCACATTAGTGATCTTGTCATCAGTTCCACATTAGGGATCTTGTCATCAGTTCCACATTAGAGATCCTGTCATCAGTTCCACATTAGTGATCTTGTCACCAGTTCCATATTAGTGATCTTGTCATCAGTTCCACATTAGAGATCCTGTCATCAGTTCCACATTAGTGATCTTGTCATCAGTTCCACATTAGTGATCTTGTCATCAGTTCCACATTAGAGATCCTGTCATCAGTTCCACATTAGAGATCTTCTCATCAGTTCAATATTAGTGTTCTTGTTATCAGTTCAACATTAGTTTTTTTGTCATCAGTTCCACGTTAGAGATCTTGTCATCAGATCAACATTAGTGTTCTTGTCATCAGATCAACATTAGTGTTCTTCTCATCAGTTCCACATTAGAGATCTTGTCATCAGTTCCGAATTAGTGATCTTGTCATCAGTTCCACATTAGTGATCTTGTCATCAGTTCCACATTAGAGATCCTGTCATCAGTTCCACATTAGAGACCCTGTCATCAGTTCCACATTAGTGATCTTGTCATCAGTTCCACATTAGTGATCCTGTCATCAGTTCCACATTAGAGGTCCTGTCATCAGTTCCACATTAGAGATCCTGTCATCAGTTCCACATTAGTGTTCTTGTCATCAGTTCCACATTAGTGTTCTTGTCATCAGTTAAACATTAGCGTTCTTGTCATCATTTCCACATTAGTGTTCTTGTCATCACTCAACATTAGTGTTCGTGTCATCAGTTCCACATTAGAGATCGTGTCATCAGTTCAACATTAGAGTTCTTGTTATAAGTTCCATATTAGTGTTCTTGTAATCGGTTCCACATTAAAGATCTTGTCATCAGTTCCACATTAAAGATCTTGTCATCAGTTCCACATTAGTGTTCTTGTCATCAGTTCCACATTAGTGTTCTTGTCATCAGTTCCACATTAGAGATCTTGTCATCAGTTCCACATTAGAGTTCTTGTCATCAATTCCTTATTAGTGTTTTTGTCATCAGTTCCACATTAGTGTTCTTGTCATCAGTTCAACATTAGTGTTCTTATCATCAGTTCCACATTAGAGTTCGTGTCATCAGTTCCACATTAGTTTTCTTGTCATCAGTTCCACATTAGAGATCGTGTCATCAGTTCCACATTAGAGTTCTTGTCATCAGTTCCATATTAGTGTTCTTGTCATCAGTTCCACATTAAAGATCTTGTCATCAGTTCCACATTAAAGATCTTGTCATCAGTTCCACATTAGTGTTTATGTCATCGGTTCCACATTAAAGATCTTGTCATCAGTTCCACATTGGGGATCTTGTAATCAGTTCCACATTAGTGTTCTTGCCATACCATTTTTACCCTTTACTTCTGTGCTTCTGTCACGGGTTGCCTCCCTTTTGCTCTGCAGTGATGGTCCAACAATGGTCAAAACCTAGAGTATTTAATGTGGGTCTTCAAAGGTGTCTATCTTTGCACAAGATTACTCTTGGCAGAGATGCAGAAAGAAGGATGATGATGCTTCTATCTGATATATACACACACACACATATATATATATATATATATATATATATATATATATATATATATAGATATATATATATATATATATATATATATATATATATATATATATATATATATATATACATACGCACATATTATGACATCATATTCCACTCCCTGCTCCACTTGGAGTCTGGGATTACCTCTGCTTTTGGCGTCCTGAGTGAACTAGCATGAAGTAATGCCAGCGCTTTGCTGTGGTGGTTCATGAATATATCATTTTCACGTACTGAGGTTGCCAGTCTCACAAGAACCTGTATAACCATCAGCAAGTTCAAACATGTCAAATTCAAAGTATAAAAGTATGTTACAACATACCCCAAACTAGTTGTGAACTAGATTTCTTGCTCAGTAGAATGGTCTTGGCAACTTGAAAAGATGCCTCGAACGCGCGTCTGGGATATTATTTCTAGAATAGAATCCCTTTATGACTTTGTGAGTATGTCCTGTAGGAGTCCGGTTTTCGTATTAAAAGGTGGTGTTTCCTTATTGTGTTAGTCCAAAGGTGCTCGAACACTGCTTTCAGTTCCTATAAATTCAGAATCCTAACTTCTACTCTTTCCTGGCTTCAGTCCGAGCTGTCTGCTTTTGACGATTCTGAAATGCAGTGTTGTTTGTCTAAAATGTTCTACGTTATATTGCAGTTTTCCTACCCATGCTCACACCTGGCGTTTCTGAAAAAACGTCCAATTAACGTGAATGTATATTAGCCTCTAAACTGCTACCAATGGCATTCAAAAGTGCATGTTATGACAACTTTCCTCATGGAATTTTCTGTATGACTCATGCGTTTGTAAAATTCAAACGGCTACTTTTCCGTATAAGGAGTTGCTATTTTCGTCTATTCTCGGTAATGTTTACATTCGCAATCTCCCTGCAACATCTTGGTCAAACAAATCTGTCCGGAAGTTTCTTACATCATTCGTGTGTCTAATCTGTCACCAGTTCGATAATTGACTGGCACTCCCTGTGCAAACAAACACATACGAAAATGACCTTGCCAGCCAATCTGGTCTGATTTGTATTAAACTCGCAGGTAAACAAACACGAAACAAACGAATGGAAGAAGTGTAAACATTGACTAGAAAATACCAAATGCTGTCGGAAGGTAGGAAAATAGAATGTGACGACAATCGAATAGTGCTCATAATTAGTACGCACAATAAAGGTAGTTCAATACTGCCGGAGAGGAAAAGAGAGCGAACAAAAATATGTGACAGCTTGCACACTCTTATTGAAGTCGCTATCTTTCGGGTTGTCAAATTTGTTGTTCTCCACGGTTCAGAACCATACAATAGGACTGACTTTACATTTTAATAAAAGTATCTGATTTAAGTGTTAAAATTAACTTCTTTTTAATTCCATAAATATCTCAATGCGAAGACAACTCCTCTTGTCTTTTTTTGTATTCTTATTTTGTTATCATTATCTTTTCTTCCAACTTTTATCTATATATCTGCCAAGATATTATGTATATCTTAGAGAAAGGGTGGTATTAAAATGTATCGTAGCTTTTACGCTAATATATTCATGTTAATATAAATACTTTGCCTTTAAGTCGATTCCGTGGTCTTACTGTTTATGCTAACGAATATCGAAATCGAAACATTCCGGGCCAAGTTATCCATTTCGCCCATTACGGTATCGCCTAGACCTGATTCGGAAAGTTCTCCGGTCACGAAACGTGACGTTATGATGATATACGCTGTGTGATTTACAGGCAATATTCATCCAGCACCCAATACACCGAAACCGCCCAGCTTTACCTCGCCCGCCGTCTGGCCCCAGCGTGGTCATGTTAGCAGACCTTCGAGCAAACATCCACCCATTTTCGTGTCAGGTACCCAGAGAGCAAATATTTTGAGGATTCCTGTATGAATGATTTAGCGGCAGGCAAGACCAAAACGTTTCAGCGTTGATATAGCTTATAGTTTTGAGAGAAATATATAGCCCACTGGGCTAATGCTACTTACCCGGAAATGGGTATTCGTGATAGTGCGGCTTGTCTAAGTGACTTCGGCGCGCATTACCCTTCATAATGTCCATCTTTTGAGCATGCTTCGGTTAATTACTGCTTTTTTAGGTCATTCTGTAATTTCGTCCAAAATCTTCCTTATATAATATTTTAGTACTGTCTGAGATCGCCCCTCTTCATTTTTTTATAGTCATTTTGTAATATCATTCAAAACCTTCCTTCTTTAATAGTAAAGTCCACGATCTTCCTTGTCTTTTTTTTCTAAAGTCATTTTGTAATACCGTCAAGATTTTTGACGTATATTATACTGTAGTACCGTCCGAGGGAAAGATGAAAGAAATGATGTACATTCTAAAAATTAATGCATGCTTTAGAAATGTCCCTGGGAAAATATTCATTTTAATTAATAGAAGTTTAAACTTTTCCACAATTATATTGTGAACACTTTTCAAACAGTAGAGATGTAAATGTAAAATATATTATATCTGTACGTTTAATCTTTTTCATTTAAATGCAAAGCTAAAGCTATTCAGTTTAAATGTAAAGGAAGTTTTATCCCGAGGGATTAAATTTAATTCTCATCGAGGGTAAACTCTGAGTTAAGTGGGATGGTGAAATAGAAGTGGGGGGACACATAATTGTGTCGAAGAAACGACATACCCAGAAGAGCGTTCTTTTATCACAGTTATTGGTGGTACCAGAAGAACGTACTATTTCTGGAACAAGACGGCATCAGTGGCCTACGCTTTAAAACAAAGAACACTGTGTAGACTTTCCTTGAAGTTTCTGGGAGACGAGCTACACCCGACAACCTTGACCAGAGACGAGCGATCAGTGTGAAAAGACAGAACCGTCATTGGCAGCTAAGTTCAAATATATGCTGCCATCTGAACTTTCTTACCCTTTTTGCAATCCCCAAATACGAGGATGATAGCTTTTCTTTATCCATAACTATTCAACTTATTTTCAAACTGTTAAAACTAAAGTGATTATTAAATTTTGTTATTTGTAATGTTACAAATTTAACTTCGATTTGATCATTTTAAAGTTACTGCATGTTTGTCTCATTCAATTACTACACACATTCTAAACAGAGCTATACTTGAATAAGAGAATTCCACTGAGTAAATCAGGGGTGGGGGCTTAACGAGCTGATAATTAAGCGCTTAAATTCTTCACAAAAGTGGTCGGCAGGTTACAGAATTAACGTGCTTAGCGACAGCCAGCATTGTTTTCGCTTACCTGAATTTCTTGTGAAGACTCCCATGTGATAGAAGCTTTACTACTCTTCTATCTACATTTCTGACAAGAGTAATCTTGTGTACAAATAGACTCCATTGAAGCCTATATTAGATACTCTTGAGTTTGGTCACTGTTGGACCACTACTGCAAAGCAGGGGAGGCAATACCGTCACAAATATAAACGATACTTTAAATTGGCTATCGGAGACTGCTGGAGACGACCAAAGAAAGAATACAACCATTGCACCCTCAGGCATGTCGTAAAATACGACTAGTATGAGGCTGTGAATGGGAGCTGGCAACATCATCATGTACAAACGAGTTACCATATGAACCACCGCCCCAAGAGTATGTGAATGCATAGTACAGTGGTGACTTTATGCTCTGTAAGGAGCGCAAAGGATGATGATGATGTGTCGAAACTAAATTATTCTTTACTTGTCAATATACTCTTTCATTTATGATGTTCAACTGTGTATCCCCCCAGATCTCTATTTCTCACTAGATGTACTCGTCCTTTCATTAACCGCTTGTGTTAGACATATCAATTTACAGGGAGTAATTTTTTTTTTAAATTTCTTCTATTTTGATTGGTGCGCGTGTTTGCCGTTGATAACACAATGCTGGCATAAAAGTTGCGTTAATGAGTCTTTTTTTAAAATGATACTTCAAAACTGGGCTGAGCTGATATGCCACTTTGTTGATTTGTCGAATTATGATTTCAACCTCTCTGTGCAATCCGTAATCCGTTGTAGACATACTGCTGACATATTTTACCGGAAAAGTATATTAAAATATAACTGTAAATGAAAATGGATGGGAGGTAAAATGCATTGATCATGTATTTAAAATAAATATAAATAAATAAAAGAGTCTATCAGAGTGCACCATCAAGACAAGAGTCTATCAGAGTGTACCATGAAGACAAGAGTCTTATCAGTGCACCATCAAGACAAGAGTCTATCAGAGTGCACCATCAAGACAAGAGTCTATCAGAGTGCACCATCAAGACAAGAGTCTATCAGAGTGCAGCATCAAGACAAGAGTCTATCAGAGTGCACCATCAAGACAAGAGTCACCATCAGAGTGCAGCATCAAGACAAGAGTCTATCAGAGTGCACCATCAAGACAAGAGTCTATCAGAGTGCACCATCAAGACAAGAGTCTATCAGAGTGCACCATCAAGACAAGAGTCTATCAGAGTGCACCATCAAGACAAGAGTCTATCAGAGTGTACCATCAAGACAAGAGTCTATCAGAGTGCACCATCAAGACAAGAGTCTATCAGAGTGCACCATCAAGACAAGAGTCTATCAGAGTGCAGCATCAAGACAAGAGTCTATCAGAGTGCACCATCAAGACAAGAGTCTATCAGAGTGCACCATCAAGACAAGAGTCTATCAGAGTGCACCATCAAGACAAGAGTCTATCAGAGTGCACCATCAAGACAAGAGTCTATCAGAGTGTACCATCAAGACAAGAGTCTATCAGAGTGCACCATCAAGACAAGAGTCTATCAGAGTGCACCATCAAGACAAGAGTCTATCAGAGTGCACCATCAAGACAAGAGTCTATCAGAGTGCACTATCAAGACAAGAGTTTATCAGAGTGCACTATCAAGACAAGAGTCTATCAGAGTGTAGCATCAAGACAAGAGTCTATCAGAATGCACTATCAAGACAAGAGACAGAAGAACGTTGGAGATCCATTGCAGCCTACCTTCTTTGCGGAGATGGCAGTTGATGGTGATGATGATGTTGTTTGTTGAAGTTTTTTTAGGCTTACAGATTCTACACGATGGGAAAGCCGATCCCATGCACAACCCTCCTTATTCGCTATTTTTACAATATGTATGATAGGTTACGAGAGTCCGATTGGCAGAGTGGTTAGAGAGCGAGCTTCTCGGGGCAAAGGAGCCGGGTTCGAAACCACGGTGGCGTCACGTTCCAGTCTACCCAACTGTGAATAGATATCTAAGTTTGCTCTTGACTTAGGGAAGGAAAAGGTAACGAGGAGGGGAACTGGCCACCCCCCACCTCACGATACTGGACCCAGCAAAGTGAAGTCTCAAACATTTCATTCCCCTACGGCAGTATATGATATGCGACTTCCTTTACCGTTATGGTAGGTTACAGCGTTACTATTTCTTGCTCCGCTTTCGAACCCCGGTACTACACACTGACTACAACCAGAAAATTGCTAGTGGAACAAGAGATGACAAGAAGGGATAGATAGGAAACCTGTTGATAGCCATACAAGACAGTCCTTGTTCTGGAATTTCCAGGGTAATATAAAAAGATGGAGACCGAAAAAACACAAGGAGAAGAGACATGAGAAGGAACGAACGAGCGAACGAATGAACGAGCTTTATTTTCAAAGGGTTTAGAATTGGGCACGAAAGCCCGTCTAACATTCTGCCCTTCCTTTCTCTCGTCTTCCATACTGAATCCATTTATTCTCACATGTACAAGTATCTTAAATATTACTTAAATAATAAAATAACAATAAAATACAATAAAATAAAATCCCAACATTGTAACAGTACAATAACAGTTACACAGATTTACAGTACCTTATCATAATTAATACTAGCAGGACAAAATTATCTTTAAAACCCTACATATGATGTTATGTAATTATTTAAGAACATAACTAAATTAGGGTGGCATATAATCTGCACTCATGATGTATTTGAAAAGTCTGCGATTGAATGAATATGGACTAAGCGTGTGTCGTGTGGAAGATTATTCCACAGATGAGCAGCAGAAAAAGCTAAACTTTTCTTGAATAAGTCGAGCCTAGGCTTGGGCATGTGTAATTTATTTAAGCGTTGACTGCGTCTTCCGTTGTATTTGAAAATAGGTCACAGGCACGTTGGAGCGAGAAATTGTTGCGTGATAAATTCTCGCAACATCGTTTTATTTCAATATCTATTTTATAACGCAAGGGCAACAACTGCTTGAAATTTATAGTCACTTTTCTCGGTAAGCATTTGTCTTCTCGCGTTGGTATCGAATGCAGTTAAGTTTGAGCTGTGGTCATTTTGCGCTGGACTGCGCATGACTTGTCTTGCTTCTTGGTCGATCGGTTTCCGCCCACCACTAGTGGAGTGAGCGATTTGGAATGGCGAAAGAGATGCCTCGTTGAAGAGGGGATCTCCGCTATTTTTTTGTTCTGTCAGGAATGTGAGAGTCCTCTTATGGATATTTCGTTTATTCGAGATAATACCTCTAGTGTATTTGCACATGCCGGGAGGCATAATATTTCTGTGTATTTCCGGAAGGCAAGGTAAATTAACATTTTCATTAACTCTATCGATTTTTGGTCGTGAACGATTTCTGGTTCATAGCCTGTCTTCGAAAGTCGTCGTCACGAGATTTTTTCCCAGCTCACATGTCGCTGCATCGTACTGCATCGGTTGATGCATGTACCAAGGACCATTACTTGCTACTTTGTTAAATGAACTAGGTTTGGAAAACCTTTATTATCTAGAGGATATTTTTGAGGACATTATTTATACTTCGGCAGACGTGTCTGTCTTGCTGAAGTCAAACTAAGGAGAGTGAACTGATCTCATACATCTGGTTATCTCCTGGCTGTTATAGAAAAGGATGGAGTTTTCACCTGACTACATTTACAGCACTTTGAAATATAACATGCATCTGACTCATCATTGTAATGCTGTCTACCGTCTATTGCTGTATTGAATGTTGCTGTGATAATGACTGTTTGATGTGTCTACATATTCGCGTAACCATTTTGTCACTGTGGCGTCCACAATAAATAATGAAGAAAAACGTCAACGGCTGTTTCAAGAATCATTGACTTTATACGTCGTGAGTTTACTGACGTCCTATGTGGATTGCCCTGTTATTTTTGTATGAACATTGTTTTGACTGAACACATCTGCACACTACACAAAACCAGACATGCGGATACCATCCATCATCATATGGCATCACGCATCATTTGGTGGCCATAAGCTGGTTTGATTCTGGTACCAGCAAACACGGGGTCCCTTACCCACTTCATTTTCAACAAGAATTCATCAGCATCCTTCAAGAAATTAACATTCTTCAATACAGTCAACATCTTCAAAATTTTCAAAGTACTCGGCGTTGCCCGGTAAAAGTCAAAATTTCAACTTTTTGACGGAAACAAGAATTTGACAGTACCCGGCGTTGTTACATGTTGCCGGATAACTCGGACTGCTGTTATCTTTTACGCAAGTCAAGCAAGTTGCTGCTGTCAAGGTTCCAGTGCTGTCGTTTTTGTGAAGGTCAAGTGCCGGTTGAAACGGGTTGTTTTCTGAAGAAGGCCAAGTACCGATTTCCATCAACTTACTTTTGGATTAGAAGGTCAAGTGCCGAAACAACTCAACACACAGTATTTCAGAAGCTCTTGTACCATCGTGTTAGCAGTGGAAGCAGTTCAGATGTGCCATCATCGTTGGAGCTTCGCTCTTTAGGACGTTGATTGACATCCGTTTTTTCTGCTGTTCTACGATTGGAAGCCTATAAGTTAAGTGGCCTGTTTGTATGTAAACTGTGCCCTTATACTTCTGCTGAGTCTTCTGTGTATCATCTCATTCTATATGTTATATGTTTATATGTTATTCGTATATTTATATGTTTATATTTCAGCGGGTTCTCGGTTGGGTGGTGTCTCCGTTAGATTATGCCACGTCATAGAGGTCGTCTATTGTGAGCGTTTTCTGTAAGGTTTGCAAATTTCCGATACTGGAATTTGCTAAGCGACTTCTGTTGCTATTTATGTTAGCTGTGATGACATGTTTTAATATTGTTTTCGTTATTATTTCGCATTCTTTAGTTTTGTTTTGATTTGTTTGTATTTGTTAGCCTCATCTTGACTATATTTTAGTTTCATACAACATTTTTGTTTATACACTGTGGTGTCATGTATTTTGTTTAATTCTATCGCAGATATCGTCACATTTTTTGTGATATTTCATTAATTTCTGCTTTATTTTTAGTTGATTTCTGCGAACGTTTTTGTATTGTTGCTGATCTTTGTTATTGTTTACATTGTTATTGTTTACATTGTTTGTATTGTTTACATTTTCAATGTTTACATTCTGCATGTGTTTACATAGTCATTGTTTACAGTTATAGTAATTAGTTAATGGGCTATGCTAATGCACTGTTACTACTACATTGATGATAAATGAATGATGAATAGTGTCGTGCACTATTGAATGAGAAGTGCACTTATGATCAAGAATTGAGTGCTGATATTTCATATACAAGTTCTTTGATTGGAGACTTGTTTCCCACAGAGACTGGGATAATATAATGTGATGTGAATATACAAGTGCTTAATTAAGACTTGTTACACTTAGGTTTGAAATAAATTAGTTAATTATTTCAGGTTTTGGACTTATATATTACTCATCATGTCTACATTTGAGCACTTTATTGAGCAGGGTAAATTGCTTGGGAAGACTGGTGATAAGTTAGAAGAATTTGCAACTGCTCGATATGATAAAGCAATGGAAGCTGAACAAAAGAAACTGCATATGGAAGCTGAACAAAAGAAACTGCAGATGCAGGTGGATGAAAAAAGATTCCAAATGGAAATGGAAAAACAAAAAAGGGAATCAGAAGCTGAGGAAAGAAAACTCCAGCTACAGCTAGAAGCTAAAAGACTTGAAAAAGAAGCTGAAAATAAAAGACTTGAAAAAGAGGCTGAAAATAAAAGACTTGAAAAAGAAGCTGAAAATGAAAGACTTCAAAAAGAGGCTCAGGCTGAGGAAAGAAGATTACAGAGAGAGTCTGATGAGAGGAAAGAGAAAGCAAAAATGGAACATGAAGAAAAGGTCTTAGCTTTAGAGTTGGAAAAATTGAAATTGACGAGCATGAGTAATGGTAATGATTCAAACAAGGGTTCATCTTCTGGTAAGGCTAATAATGATACTTTTAAGGTTAAGTTACCAACATTTAGTCCTTCCAGTAATGACATAATGTTCTATCTGGACAGATTTGAACAAGCATGTACAGCTCATAACATAGACAAAGCAAAATATGTTTATCAGTTATCAGGGATACTGACAGGTAAAGCTCTAAGTATATTAAATATGGTGGATGAACCTGACAAGAACAATTATGAGGTTGTCAGGGCCGCTTTGTTAAAGAAATATCAGCTTAACGAAGACGGCTATCGTCTACAATTTAAAAACATGTTACCTGAAAATGGAGTTGAATTCTCCGAGTTTATTGCAAGAATACGCATTACTTTCTCACGATGGGTTGAACTATCTAAGACGGAAAAAAACTTATGAAGGACTTATGGACTTAATACTTAGAGACAAAGTCATGTCGTCTGTCAATGAGTCTTTCCTTGCTTTCCTTCATGAACGTAAACCTAAAACAATAAGGGAAATGGAAGATTTCTGTTGCCAATACGTAACTGCACACCCACACATAACCATGGGTAACTCTAAGGTGAAAGAAGGTTTACCAGTTGCTTCGGCAGCTCCGTATGGCCAAAACTTTGCTCGTAGATTCCAACAAAATTTTGATAGAAAGAGTAGCGGTAATTTCTGTCAAAATCATGGAAATCAATTTCATGGTGATTCTTCTTCGAAGAATTGGAGACAACCTGATAGTGGTCGTTACTATCACCCTAATAATTATAGGCATTTCAAAAGAGGATATGGTAATAGAGGTTATTCCTGCCGAAGACCTCAAAACCAAACAAATAGATGTTCGCATCAATGTGAACATGATAGTAATCGTGGAAACTGGAATTCGAACCAGGATAACAATTACAATAGAGACAATAATAACTGCAGAGATAATAATAACTCTGATAACTTCAGAGGTAATAATAGTCGGGGTAGATCTCAACACACAAAAAAGAGATATCAGCAGGCTAATGCTGTACAACAGGAAACTGAGGGAGCCTGTAATCATGTTGTTGATAGTAAAAACTTTGACGCTGTCACTGGTTCTGCTTTTGACTTTGAGAGAGCAAACAAATGCCCCCAATGCAGTACTTTATTCGAACCGGGTACCATAACTACTTTGAGTTGTGGTCACCCACTTCCCGCTCTTCCTGCTGCTGTTGCGCATGACGGGAGGGGTTCTTTAATTCTACATAAGGGTCTTGTTAATGATACTCCGGTCTCACTACTTTTCGATTCCGGATGCACCACTATTGGTGTTAGACAATCGCTTGTAGATCCATCTTGTGCTACAGGAAAGGTTATTAAATGTGTCACATTTGGCGGCACTCTAGAAAAATATCCTACTGCTGTAATTCGCATTGCCACTCCTTTCTTTACTGGAGATGTGCATGCTTGTCTCTTACCTAATCCTATTGCGGACCTTATTATTGGTCGTATTCACGGAGTTAGGGAGTGTACCCCACAGCAGATTGCTGCTTGGGAAGATAATAACATGCAAGCTACAAATGCAGTAGTTACAAGAGCACAAGCTCTACAAACACCCGAAACTTCACTGAATAGTGATAATGAAGTTGATAGCCAAGATAGTCACTTAGTAATTACTCGTGACTCTTTCATAAAATTGCAAGAAGAAGATCCTTCTTTAAAAAAATTCTTCGTTCTTGCGAAGAAAGGTGATCCGAATCAGGATACAAATAGAAAATCTTGGATTGCAATGAGAAACGGCGTACTTGTACGTATGGTACAAGATTCGACTACGTCGGCACATTCGCAAATTCTTGTTCCCAAGAGCATGAGAGTCCAAATATTACAACATGCTCATGACTCGCAATGTGCTGGACATATGGGTTTTGCCCGTACGAAGTCGAGAGTCCTTGCGGCTTTCTTTTGGCCTTTTGTCAATAAGGACATTCGTATTTACTGCCGATCATGCAAGGTATGTCAGGAGGTCAAATCTAGAGGACCACGACATGCTGCGCCTATCCAGGCTGCTGACATTCCTATTCGGCCGTTTCAGAAAATGGCCATAGATATTATTGGCCCTTTTAAGGTCAAGTCGGCCAGAGGACATCAGTTTATCCTTACATGTGTCGATATGTGCACACGTTGGCCAGAGGCTATTCCTCTTAAGAGCATATCTACTACAGATATCGCAGATGCTCTTTGGTTGATATTTTCTCGCTTGGGGTTCCCCAGAGAAATATTGTCAGACCATGGCACTCAACTCATATCTGACACTATGTCACAGGTAATGTCTACCTTACATATTGAACGATCTCTCAGTAGTATCTACCATCCTATGTCTAATGGGTTAGTTGAGCGTCTGAATAGAACGCTCAAGACTTTGCTTGGTAAGATAACTGAAGATCATCCTCAAGATTGGGACAGGGTTTTACCCGCGGCTCTCTTTGCCTATAGAGAAGTCCCTAATGAACACACAGGATTTTCTCCCTTCGAACTTGTCTTTGGCGCGCGTCCACGCGGCCCTATGTCTTTATTACACGATCTCATCACTGCCGATGATATTAGCGATGAAACTCAATCCTCATATGAGTATGTCATTGCTCTTAGACAAAAGATCATTGAGGCATGTAAGCTAGCAACTGCTTCATCAGAAATGGCTAAAGAGAAGGCAAGGCAGTTTGCTAACAAGAATAGATGTCTACGACAACTTTGTCCAGGTGACAAAGCATTCGTCCTACTCCCCAGTAGGGAAAATAGACTTCTTATTGCATGGAAAGGTCCGTATGCAATAGTCTCTCGGATTTCCGATGTTGACTATGTGGTCGATATTGATGGAAAGCATAAAACTTTCCACATAAACATGCTTTCGGAATTTCACGAACGTCCGGACTATTTGCTGCCTATTTTCCAGGCAACGGATGATGCTCCTGCACCTCACGGTCATTATTCATCCCTGTCTGTCATTCAGGATGAGGAAGCTACCTTCTCTGATGTCAACCTTCCCCTTCCAGTGGTTCCATTACATTCTACGGAATCTTGGAAAAACGTTTCTGTTTCTCCTAATCTTTCTGGTGACGAACATCGACAAGTCTCGTCGATGTTACAAACATTTCAGGATGTTCTCACTGACATTCCTGGACACACAGATGTCATAGAACATGACATAATTCTTACCGACAATAATCCAATTAGGGTTAGGCCGTATCCTATTCCTATACACTTTCAGTCGCAAGTGGAAAAGGAATTGGATGAAATGATTCAATTAAATATAATTGAACCATCGACTTCACCATATTCTTCTTCCATGGTTATTGTCCGGAAGAAGGATAAGAACATACGAATTTGCGTTGATTATCGCAAATTGAATCAGGTCACAAAGTTCGACGCTGAACCGATGCCTTTGTTAGAAGATCTACTGATTAGACTTTCTAATTCTAGATTCTTCACTAAACTTGACTTGTCTAAAGGTTATTGGCAAGTGCCTTTAGCAGAGCATGCCAAACCTCTTACTGCTTTTTCTACACCTAGGGGTCTATTTCAATGGAATGTTATGCCTTTTGGTCTCATGAACGCCCCTGCCACTTTCGTTCGCATGATGCGTCGAATTCTGTCACATCGTTCGGATGTCATCGCATACTTAGATGACATCTGTCTCTTCAGTGATACCTGGGAAGATCACTATTTAGGGTTATATGACTTACTGTCCACTCTACGTGAGAATAATTTGACAGCAAAACCTTCTAAAGCTTTTGTTGGTTTTGGTGAAATCTCTTTCCTGGGTCATCGTGTTGGTCATGGTCTCTTGAAGACAGAAGACCACAATACTTCCAAAATACTGAACATCTCTGTTCCTAAAACGAAGAAACAAGTTAGGAGTCTCTTAGGTTTAATTCAATTTTATGGGAGATTTATTCCAAATTTATCTTCGATCATGGCACCTCTATCAACATTGTTGAAGAAAGGTTCGCCTAATCTGGTCCGTTGGTCTGAAGAATGCCAATCTTCACTAGACCAAATCAAGAATATATTTTCTTCTCCTCCCATCTTAAGATTACCTACTCTTGATAGGACTTTTGTTCTTCGGAGTGATGCTTCATCCACTGGGATTGGAGCAGCACTGATGCAAGAATATGCAAATACTCTGCATCCTGTTATGTACATTTCTAGAAAACTAAATGCGGCAGAGAGGAACTACTCGGTTTTAGACCGTGAGTTGTTAGCGATGGTTTGGTCAATTCTAAAACTACAAAGATTCCTCCTGGGCGCACATTTCATTCTAGAGACTGATCAGAAAGCTCTTACAGCTATTCAGACTAAGAATTTGAAGAGTTCGAGATCCACTCGATATGCTATAGCTCTTCAACCTTTTCACTTCACGGTACGAGCTATCCGTGGTGCGGATAATGTGATGGCTGACATTTTGTCTAGATGCCCACATGACTCCAACTAATACTTCTGTCCTATATTTCCATATATTACAGAGTCATAACACACCTATATTTCTACAATAGATTAGCACATCTGTACTTACTTTATATGTACACACTATCGTGCTTTGTTGTCATCTTCTTCTGTTCGTTTTTTAAGATGATAGAGGAGGACTGAGTAGTTAATATAAGGGCCCTTAGTTTACTAAACAGCCACAATTATTAATAATGTATTGTACCTTATGAAGCATATTAGTTATTAATTAGCATTATATTGCTTGTACTTTCTCAGAATGTCATTGTTGAGCTGAGGACTTACCTTACTAGTATCAAGCATGACGAGTTCTAGATTGTGTACTTACCCTCGGAATACCAGAGCATATGTCCTGGATCGTCATGTAGTTTAACTTTACTATGTACTTATGTCATTACATGTCAAAGAATGTACTATTTAAATTTTCCTATCAGATTTGTACATCCATTTTTAAAGACAATATTAGAGTATGCTGTTTAATGATGATTATAGTAACTTGCATACGTATATTGTGTTTACATGCTAACGTGATGTGTGTTGGTGACACCCCCCCGATGTGAATATTTTTTGAGACATATTTATTTTTCTGTTGAGGTATATCCTCACCAGACACTCTATAATTAGCCTATTGTTTGGCAATTTAGTTAATTATCAGCGCATAATTCGTGCGTTTTGAGCCGCTTATCGCATGCTCTTTGATATTTAAAAAAAAAATATATGTTCCACATTTTTTTTTTATCGGGAGGAGGTGGTGATATGTTGCGTGATAAATTCTCGCAACATCGTTTTATTTCAATATCTATTTTATAACGCAAGGGCAACAACTGCTTGAAATTTATAGTCACTTTTCTCGGTAAGCATTTGTCTTCTCGCGTTGGTATCGAATGCAGTTAAGTTTGAGCTGTGGTCATTTTGCGCTGGACTGCGCATGACTTGTCTTGCTTCTTGGTCGATCGGTTTCCGCCCACCACTAGTGGAGTGAGCGATTTGGAATGGCGAAAGAGATGCCTCGTTGAAGAGGGGATCTCCGCTATTTTTTTGTTCTGTCAGGAATGTGAGAGTCCTCTTATGGATATTTCGTTTATTCGAGATAATACCTCTAGTGTATTTGCACATGCCGGGAGGCATAATATTTCTGTGTATTTCCGGAAGGCAAGGTAAATTAACATTTTCATTAACTCTATCGATTTTTGGTCGTGAACGATTTCTGGTTCATAGCCTGTCTTCGAAAGTCGTCGTCACGAGATTTTTTCCCAGCTCACATGTCGCTGCATCGTACTGCATCGGTTGATGCATGTACCAAGGACCATTACTTGCTACTTTGTTAAATGAACTAGGTTTGGAAAACCTTTATTATCTAGAGGATATTTTTGAGGACATTATTTATACTTCGGCAGACGTGTCTGTCTTGCTGAAGTCAAACTAAGGAGAGTGAACTGATCTCATACATCTGGTTATCTCCTGGCTGTTATAGAAAAGGATGGAGTTTTTTCACCTGACTACATTTACAGCACTTTGAAATATAACATGCATCTGACTCATCATTGTAATGCTGTCTACCGTCTATTGCTGTATTGAATGTTGCTGTGATAATGACTGTTTGATGTGTCTACATATTCGCGTAACCATTTTGTCACTGTGGCGTCCACAATAAATAATGAAGAAAAACGTCAACGGCTGTTTCAAGAATCATTGACTTTATACGTCGTGAGTTTACTGACGTCCTATGTGGATTGCCCTGTTATTTTTGTATGAACATTGTTTTGACTGAACACATCTGCACACTACACAAAACCAGACATGCGGATACCATCCATCATCATATGGCATCACGCATCAGAAATGAATATGATGAGAAAGACATAGGGAGACCTTGAGCTGATCGCATTCGATATGAGAACTTGGCATGCGGTGACGGCCAGTCCTCCCTGTCGAGTTGAAGGATGCTGAATGAAAGAAAGGGACCTAAGACGCGTCAACAGTGAGGAATGCAGTCAGCGACTCATAGCTTGACTGCTTGCGTCAGGGTCAGCGAACCAGAGCTGACCAAGACCCTACTCCACCTCCAAGTGGTGGTCCTGGAAACAGGCTGCATCACTGCAGTCTGGCTGAGTGAGTAGGGATCGAAGAGGGAAGGCTAACCCGGTCCCAAAAATGCCGTGCTGAAGTCGGATGTGTCGGCCGAAAGGCGCAAATATCGCAGCTTCGCTGTAAACGGACACAACGCAACCAACGTCCTTTTCAGGACGAACGAAGAAGAAGAAGAATGAAAGAAAATAAATGAATTGTATCTTTAGAAGGAAATGTTGAAAAAAATATACGGAAGACCTCTTAAAATGTTTCTTTAAGTTTTAGTTTCAGGATGAAGGGGTTACAAATTCTAACTGTATTTTGATGGGAGTACAGTACCTGTGTTCTTTCCAGTTCATTTTTAAAAAAAAAGTATATCTAAGCGTATCGTTGGCTTCTGTCTGGAGTTTTTTTCGTGCTCGTAAAATTTCCAGTCAATATAAATATAGCCTACGGGCGAATAGCAATTTTATTTGTTGAAACAACTGGAAAGGGAGAAATGAAATAAGGCATGGGGGTGGATGTAGGTTACGGTTTGCAGACTCCTGTTATCTTTCGGTCTGAAAGGAATTAAAAATAGATATAGACAGACAGACCCCTTCTAGCTGCCTCAGGATTTCTGAGGTGGCGAAGAAAGATCGGGATATTGCTCCTTCAGCCATGTAGCCAGATATGACTAATATAAGTGACGTATGAGGCTAGCAATATCATAATAGAAAACATAGCGCTACAGACGCCACTGCTGCAAGAGCGCACGAATGCTCTGACGCAGGCTTCCTGCCAGGGGACACGCTACAGTTGTGACGTCATACTCCACGTGGAGCGAAATGGAGAAAAAAAAACAGAAGAAAGAAGAACGTTTAGAAATACACGATTTTTCTCAGCCTGCTACAGTTAATGGATGCTAGATTATCCTTGACAGGGTGACCCGCGGGGGACGGGGACGGGGAAAGGGGGGCGGGGACTTGTGCGGATGTCGTTCTTGGATTAAAAGCAGAGGGTAAAATAGATAGCTTTTTTGAACATTACTGCAGATGGCATAACTGGAAAATGAGCCCTTACGAACATTTATGAAAATCATTAAACTCATTCGAAAATGTGTATCTATTCTACAGTAAAGGGGTACTGATTTTTATTAGGTGCTGTCAATTATCGCACTTTTCTTTCTTTCTTTGTCTGCTAAGTAGCAAATACGTGATTTTATCAAACCACACTGTAGGTGATAACTATCACAGTTGTGACACTCCTTGCAGATATGTCACCGGTTTGTTATCTGGACATCCCAGCCTACGAAGAGCTGAAATAAGATAGTCGCCGGCGCGTTTAGATTGAACCGCTGATAAGAAGACATTACCGTCTGTGTGACACATGTGATGTAATTGCTTCCGGTCCTTGGTTAAAAAGTAATCATGGATTTATTACATTTAGACAATATGAGTCTACAAATGTGTTTGTAAGAGTGTTTACAAGGCATCAGATGTCCATATATGGTAATACGTGACCTTTGCAGGCACGCACCTTATTTCACGTGGGTCTATTTTGAAATATCACAGCCTATCCTGCATGATTTGAAATGATTGGATCTTTCTGATTAGATTCATAACATCACTGGAGGGAATATAGGCTGACAATTTCACAGTTTTATTTCTCTGTGATTTGCACGCTCGCCAAGACACCAGACCTTCGCCAGAGTGAAGAACTAGATTCATAATTCCTAATCGTTACCCGGACCTTTTATTGGAGAACCAGATAAGACTTATAAAGCACAGGAAATCTCTTTCAAATTTTAATAAGGAACAACCGGGACTAGGAAATTGAAGAAACACGGAGTCAGAAAGGGCAATCTATGTTAAAATTAAAAGAAATCCCAGACACGTGTTGTAAGAGAACGATTCGTCTCTTTTATTCATCTGTGCGACAAGTCTGTAGCCAGGATTGGCGTAAGTTGGATTTACATTTCATATTTTATTACTAACATGTGAACTAACGTATATAAGTATATATTACCATGTGAATTTTATTGTGTGAAACTCGCTATTGGATGTCAAAGGCATTTGAGACTGGCAACCTCAGCGTATAGAATGATGATTCATGAACCACCACTGCACAGGCTGGTGATTGCTTTATTGATAGTTTCGTAAGGAGAACTAAAAGCATAAAGTAGTTCCAGGTTCCCTATGGAGCAGGGAGTTAAAAGATGAAAGAAATGATGTACATTTTAAGCATAAGACTTACATTTTCAAAGCAGTGTAAATGTCCCTATAAACATATCTATTTAAAATTAATGTAAGGTTTCATGCTTTAAACCAATGTAAATGTCCCTGGGAAAATATTCATTTTAATTAATAGAAGTTTAAACTTTTCCACAAGTGTAAATACCAACGGGCTGATCACCCGTTTGCCAGTCACTTCGATTACGGAAACAACAGCAAATGGATTGATTTGCCATTGCCCTAAAGACGCCAATAGGCGTGATGGGAAACAATGGCAAAGAAAACCTATCTGCTGTCGCCCTAAGACGCCACTAGGCGTAATGGCCACTGACTGCTTTGACGGTCGGTGGCTAAGGACGGAAGAAGAAGAAGACAAGTGTAAATGTAAATGAAACACGAATTAATTTATATTGTGAACACTTTTCAAACAGTAGAGATGTAAATGTAAAATATATTATATCTGTACGTTTAATCTTTTTCATTTAAATGCAAAGCTAAAGCTATTCAGTTTAAATGTAAAGGAAGTTTTATCCCGAGGGATTAAATTTAATTCTCATCGAGGGTAAACTCTGAGTTAAGTGGGATGGTGAAATAGAAGTGGGGGGACACATAATTGTGTCGAAGAAACGACATACCCAGAAGAGCGTTCTTTTATCACAGTTATTGGTGGTACCAGAAGAACGTACTATTTCTGGAACAAGACGGCATCAGTGGCCTACGCTTTAAAACAAAGAACACTGTGTAGACTTTCCTTGAAGTTTCTGGGAGACGAGCTACACCCGACAACCTTGACCAGAGACGAGCGATCAGTGTGAAAAGACAGAACCGTCATTGGCAGCTAAGTTCAAATATATGCTGCCATCTGAACTTTCTTACCCTTTTTGCAATCCCCAAATACGAGGATGATAGCTTTTCTTTATCCATAACTATTCAACTTATTTTCAAACTGTTAAAACTAAAGTGATTATTAAATTTTGTTATTTGTAATGTTACAAATTTAACTTCGATTTGATCATTTTAAAGTTACTGCATGTTTGTCTCATTCAATTACTACACACATTCTAAACAGAGCTATACTTGAATAAGAGAATTCCACTGAGTAAATCAGGGGTGGGGGCTTAACGAGCTGATAATTAAGCGCTTAAATTCTTCACAAAAGTGGTCGGCAGGTTACAGAATTAACGTGCTTAGCGACAGCCAGCATTGTTTTCGCTTACCTGAATTTCTTGTGAAGACTCCCATGTGATAGAAGCTTTACTACTCTTCTATCTACATTTCTGACAAGAGTAATCTTGTGTACAAATAGACTCCATTGAAGCCTATATTAGATACTCTTGAGTTTGGTCACTGTTGGACCACTACTGCAAAGCAGGGTAGGCAATACCGTCACAAATATAAACGATACTTTAAATTGGCTATCGGAGACTGCTGGAGACGACCAAAGAAAGAATACAACCATTGCACCCTCAGGCATGTCGTAAAATACGACTAGTATGAGGCTGTGAATGGGAGCTGGCAACATCATCATGTACAAACGAGTTACCATATGAACCACCGCCCCAAGAGTATGTGAATGCATAGTACAGTGGTGACTTTATGCTCTGTAAGGAGCGCAAATGATGATGATGATGTGTCGAAACTAAATTATTCTTTACTTGTCAATATACTCTTTCATTTATGATGTTCAACTGTGTATCCCCCCAGATCTCTATTTCTCACTAGATGTACTCGTCCTTTCATTAACCGCTTGTGTTAGACATATCAATTTACAGGGAGTAATTTTTTTTTAAATTTCTTCTATTTTGATTGGTGCGCGTGTTTGCCGTTGATAACACAATGCTGGCATAAAAGTTGCGTTAATGAGTCTTTTTTTAAAATGATACTTCAAAACTGGGCTGAGCTGATATGCCACTTTGTTGATTCCTCCAATTATGATTTCAACCTCTCTGTGCAATCCGTAATCCGTTGTAGACATACTGCTGACATATTTTACCGGAAAAGTATATTAAAATATAACTGTAAATGAAAACGGATGGGAGGTAAAATGCATTGATCATGTATTTAAAATAAATATAAATAAATAAAATGTAAAACAGGGTGGACTGGGGGGGGGGCGCGAGAAGCTGGTGATAAAAGCACAATCTTGAGAAAAAGAAGCAGAGAGAACAAAGAATAGGAGGAAATAGAGGTGGGCGATATTGGACGGTATTAGAAAAGTTATGGGAAAAAAACAACAGAAAAGAAAGATTTAGGTCAGTACTTAGGAAAAAGAGAAGGACGGTTCAGCATTCTTGTTAAAATGACTAAGAAAACAGGAAAGGAAGGATGTGGACGGTGTTACGAACTGACTAAAAACAGATTTGACAATATTCTGGATAGCCAGAATGTTCAAAAAATAAAATGGAGAAGGAAGATTTTGGACGGCACTACAAAATGACTAAAAAAAAAAGATAGACTCTTGTCTTGATGGTGCACTCTGATAGACTCTTGTCTTGATGGTGCACTCTGATAGACTCTTGTCTTGATGGTGCACTCTGATAGACTCTTGTCTTGATGGTGCACTCTGATAGACTCTTGTCTTGATGGTGCACTCTGATAGACTCTTGTCTTGATGGTGCACTCTGATAGACTCTTGTCTTGATGGTGCACTCTGATAGACTCTTGTCTTGATGGTGCACTCTGATAGACTCTTGTCTTGATGGTGCACTCTGATAGACTCTTGTCTTGATGGTGCACTCTGATAGACTCTTGTCTTGATGGTGCACTCTGAAAGGCTCTTTCTTGCCCATTTCTTGGTGTTATCTTCTCACTTATAACGCTGTCATCTTCTTGCACGTCTGCCTTAACAATATGGACAAGTAAACCAAAGCTAATATAATGGAAATTCAAATTTAATGGCATGTAAATGTGTCTGTGTGTATGTATATGCTATTATTTTGATTAGTGTGGCAAGACAGACATTCTGAAGGCAAACTGCAAAGCTGCATTCATCTTAAATGCATTTTAACATTCATAAAAGTGTAATGACGAGATTTTATTATTACTTTCTTTATCACGTAATGATACAGCAGTGCTTCCTAAACTACCAATATTAGCGTACACCTTACGAGAGTTAAGTCTAACTTGCGCCTTAACCTTCCCACGGTTGCTCTGGTACCCAATTCATAAGGTTGGGTCGACCCCGGAGCCATTTGCGGTCTAAAGAATCCCACCTCAACTGGGGATCGAACCATGGACCACCGAGCTAGGAAGGCAGTGCACTAACCACTGTGCTACTGTGGCTCCCTTATATATAGGGAAAAGCAAGAATATATATATATATATACTTGTAAGTATGATTTTAAAAATAAGTATGATTAAGTAACAAAAAAATGTTCATTCTTTTGTGTATCCCTTGAGCCCCATTCGCGTACCCCAGGAACGCGACCCATGCTTTGGGGAAGCACTGTGATAGAGGATTAAAATGTGTGGAGGTGGTAAGTGGAGAGATATTGGTGAGGTATATGGACGTTATCATCAATATTATTTGGTCTGGCTCAGCGCTGATTAATGCGCCAACACAGAGGTGGTAGAATTTTTTTTTTTGGTCAATGTTTCAGTTACAATCCCTTTATCTGTGTTCTCCCTTCATCTTTCTCCTCCATTACCATCTTCGTTTTCTTCTACTTCATCATCATTTTATTTTTTCTTTCTCATCTTTCATCATTATCATCTTTTTCTTGCTTTTCAAAATCATCATGATAATTCTTTTTCTTTCTACTTCCGATTCATCCATCTGTTCCTTTTTTTTCATTTTCATCGCGTTAATTATCATCATCATCATCAAAAGATACCTGAATGGATTCTTCTTTCTTCTTCTTCTAGCTTTCTTCTTCATCATCATCATCATCATCTGCGTTCTTTTCATCAATCAAATTATGTTTTTTTCTTCCAATTGTTCTTTTCACAATTTCATCAATCAGCTTTGTCTTTCCTACGCCTTTTGTGAACGAATACGGGTGTGCGATCTCACGTCCACTCCGTCAGTAACACTTTTTTCTTCATTTTTCTCCCCGTCCTCTCACTCATCGCTTTTATTTGGGGGGGGGGTGGGGGACATAAAATTTGCCTTTTCATTCATTATTACTGTTCGCATATTGTATGCACCATCTTTTTCTCTTTATGCTAAATCAAGTAGGGGAAAGTCTCTAACACTCCCAATCCCTATGGAAGTATTTGCTATAGGACTGTCTTTATCTTGTTTACCACTCCTCAGACGTATTTTTACGTTCAGCCAGGTGAAAACTGTGGTATTATCGTAACAATACCCAGTCATCAGACCCGGTCACCCAAAAGGCCGCTTATTCTCTTTTAATCCGTCTGACCACCTTTGGAAACGTTGTCGGTCACAACATTTGACCCCAGTGAAATAGCTTGCTGATCGTGCAACACAACGCTTGTATTGTGCGTACGATGAAAATGACGACAACATTGTCTGACAGACATCTGTCTGGCGGAAGCAGCAGATAAAACAGGCAATAATTAGATAATCTGTCGGGGGTAAGACATATTTGGACGGAAGACATTACGCCAGGAAAACATGATCATAAAATTGTGGGAGGCAGGATGGGTTGCAACCGGATATCAATATTACGTCTGTATAAAAGAGGTCACACGCGTGGATATTAAAATTAATATTTTAAACACGCGAGGGGATATTTAAAAACTTCCCCACCAAAACAGTGCTAGAGAAGATTTGATTGGTTTGATTTTTAGATTGCCGGAATAAAAAACATGCATTCTATTGGAACATTTCCGCGGGAAAACACCACCTGTGATTTGAACTGAGAATGAGAGAATATAATATCTAGTGAAAACTCACAAACACAGAACAGACAGTTCGCAACTTCAAACGATCAACTCCCACAGCCAGAAAGAGAAGGATCGGACCTAGAATTCCTATAAAAAAAGCTATGGTACACCAGATTTGACATCATATTTTTTTTTTATACTATTTTTTCTTTTTTTTTTTTTTTTTTTATTTAAATTTTTTTACTTTTCAACATTTTTTTTTTTTTTTTTTTTTTTATAAATTTTTTTTTTTTTTTTTAGGAATTGGATTTTCTTTCATTATCCAAGAAATAATATTCCAAGGCTAAAATTGTATTCAGCCATGCACTCCATAAGAGTGAACCATACCACCAGCTCGACATACATACTTCATGACCAAGTGGAGTCTCACCCTATCATAATGCACACACATCTCAACCTCTATCATCACGAAATCCATAGCTTCGGTAGAGATGGCATACGCTATCCGAAATCATTCTGCTCGGGTCCATTCTAAATTCGCACTCTGGGAGCACATTGAGTGATTCATGATACCAATCTGCGGGTATGTTCTAAGACAAACATTTCCTAGAGAGCTCATCTCTCTTATGTGACACATTATTTAACATGTTTTCTTGCTATTTTAACTTGGATACATATATATATAATACATATATTATATATAAATATTATATATATATGACATATAATATATAACAAATATTAAATAAATATTATGATTCCATATACTACATTAGTAAGTTTCACCCATCATACTGAGCGTTAATATAGATTATACAGAACCATGGGGACGGCTGGACTATCCCAGACCCGTCACTAAGTGGCATTTCCTCCAGAACGAATTATACAACTGATATCGAGTAAAACAATTAATGCTCGAGTCTCGAAATGTGGGGAGGGGGGTAGGGGTCCATTCTAGGGTCTTGGGAGACGACGAGAGGGCGAGATTGTTGGGGGGGGGGGGGGGGATAACCATGACTAGTGTATGTGTTGGTAAGTAGTTGAACATGTTGGATACCCGTATTAACACAACACACACACAATAACATGACTCTAAGTCATCAATTGCTAATCTAGGGCTGGGTGGTGAGGGCGGAGGGTGGATATGGGTGAGTAGGTTGTATGTTATTATGAATATAGGAGTATATCACATCTATATATATAGTATTCTAATAAATGAGTTATTAATTGGACTATATATAACTATATTCTCGAATATAATACCATAAATTCGGATGAGGGGGGGTGGCGGTTGTACGTATATATGAAATAATTGTATCATCTCATGAACACTACAGCAAGAGCTTAGTGATAAAGTTAAATACTGACAGTAACGTGTAACAAACCCGAAATAGCAGAGCATAAAACACACACGATATCCGACTGGTCAATCAGGTGAAACCAAGTGTATGAATCTACATTACATGTGCATTAAGGTACTCATACATATTATCTTGTGAGAATTTTAGGTACACTTCTTTAAATAATATCGTTAGGCAAGTATCGTTGATCATGCACTGCAGACGCTATTTCCTGAGTTGTTGACACCCAGAAGTTGATATGGGGTGATGTTTCATCAGTGATTCCCGTGAGTTACTACTGTGTTCTCGGAATATTATATTCTTCTCTAGAGGTTAACATTGGTGAGGTGAGCATGCGAATGATAATGGGAACCTCTTAGTTTTGCAGGAGAACAAATGTTACTCAGCAGGTCATTTGTTTCTTTCTAATTTCTCTAAAGTTTCCGTGTTACAACCATCAGAACGATTTGTGGTATTAACTCAGCTAGTGTAGAGATAAAGCTCCCAACCATAACCGCCTACTGTGAAGTAGAGTGTGTGAGAAGGCATTCCGGTCATCACAGAAATGATTGAAACCGGACATGGCTTTCAGGGGACGTCAGCGAGCGGGTACCATGCTAAGCGCTAGGACGTAATAAGGCACTCTAGGCACGTAAAAGGGGACAATTCCAGTATAAACTATTAAAGTAAGTAAAAGAGTTAAATTTCCTGCCACTCTACGTCTCAATGATTATTAACTGTATACCTACTAATCAAGAATACCCCAAAACTTTCGCCAATATTTAGTATTTAAAGCCTGTTTTAGATAACTATTTAACTATTTGGAATTATGCTAACCTGTTGTGGATTTAAAACAAATACAATAATAGTTTAGAATTCAGGTCTCTGAATGACAGAGCAAACGTATGGAGCCAGAATAGATAATCTGAAATATATAAATACCTAAACATATATTTACACTAAACAAAGCAATAACCTAAAAAAATGAAATTTACGTTTGGTTTACACCGAATTGTCGCGATGGGTCATTGTGCAAAGAGGGACATCGCCCCCATATGCTTATACCTGCTATTTTTCAAGGAGATATCGCATTCGATATGATAAGTGCAGCAAATTGCCTGAGCTTTAAGATCCTGTGCAGTTTTCGTGGGTGGATTTTTGGTAGTATCTTGGTAGTAACATATCCCATTAAGGTAGATAGTGGCATTAAACTTCTAATCTCCAGCTCTGGCCAAATTGTACATCTTGGTACGTGCTTAGACTAGAGTTTTCAGATACCCCGTTGAGGTGAGAATTTGCCAAATGGTCCGACCACTGTCTGTGTTTTAATGCGTGTTATTTACATTGAGGGGGTGATACACTAGACTGCAGATTTAGCAGCCTCGAACGTGGATGTCTAATGCTATGACATGCTATAATGCGTCATATGCTCCATGTGCAAGCTAGAGGTAAGAATCAGGGGGTACTTGTACAGACACTCTCAGTTGCCTCGCATGGGCATCATTACTGTGAGATTCCGAATTGTCATCACATGTCGCCTGGTCCTAGGGGGATGTGTGAGATTGTTGGTTAGTTTTTAAGAAAAACTTCGGCATCTGTTTGTTAGGACTGCCCGTATAATGCGGAGCTTAGAGCTCACGTGGACGGTATTGCAGTGACGGCGGGGGGGTTGTGAGACTGAATACCTGCCACTTATGTCTCATATAGCTTGCCACGCTGAGCTTCATCGTAATGGAGCCATATTTCGATTGTGATAGTGCCCATTATTGGTTTTGTAGTGGAGAAGGATACACACGTAGTTAGCGTGGCCATTGGTACTGCCGCACCTGACCAAACCCTACAGTCAGCTTAGTTACTCACTAAGCAAATTATTTTGTCTATACGACAATGAGGATCGGTCGAATTCAATTTGTTCTTTAGTTTATTAAAGAGCTTTTGGCCCCCAGTCGTCATTGCTTTTTTTCAGAGTCACTTTATTCTTGTGGGCGCCCATGGATAGCCTTCTGACCTACTTAGGTGCATTCCACGAAAGAGCTGATTTCCCTAATTGACATTAGCATAGGTCGACATCTGTCTGATATTTCCGACATATTTCAATGGCTTTATTTGATATGGCGTAACATGGGTTTTTTTTCTTATTATTTTGAAGCGGAATTTGTTATGCAAACTTTGAGGCTAGCTTGTTGTCTGTGAGAATTCAAAAGTTTCAGATGGAGATTGGTATGATCCTTCGTGTATACATAATTTTTTGAGTAAACATGACCCTATCCAGCCTGTATTTCCTGATGGAGGTGTGAATGTCAACCAATGGCATATTGCCCGGGAAATGTAATGATTGGCCCTAGGTAATTCTGTTCAAGGCTGTATGAACATCAATAAACTTTTTGCCTAGCTCGTTTAACGGTGGGCTATGAAAGTACTTCTCTAAGCTTGTTCTACCACAGACAAGCTCTGTCTACCACTAGACAAGTTTTCTACCACATTGTAACTAATGTATGAAACGTATCAACAGTAGCGAGCCTTCGAATATTTATCCATTGTGATACTGGGTTTACACGGGGAAATGGCATCCTATCAAAGTGGTACTTGCATCTCTACAATCCCTTACCGAAGACCCACTCTTCTGAAAACCATAAAGGTCAATATACGCCCCTCACCTACCACACCACAAAGGATATTGAGTTTTTTTATTTCTTGTATTGTTTTTTTTTTAAGAATATCCAAAGCCTCTGCCACTTCTGGGTTCTTTGAAGGTTACCGATAAGCTACTGCGTAACAACTGACTTAGTGAATAAATAAAAGAAAAGGTGCGAGAATAGGATCCGGTTATATGCGCCCATTCGAATGGGCATAATGTGTGGGAATAGGTGTTAGGGCCCTATAAGCTTAAATTTGTTCTGACGACATAACTTGCACAACTAGGGGTGATGTGTCCAGGAGCATCAACGCCGGCCGCCTTAACCTTCATCCCTTATAGATAATGTTACAGAGTCTTTTTGAAGACTTCCAATTCATGTAGGCTGTGGTCGTACCACCGAGTGATGCCGTGTAGCTTGTGTGCACGGTCTAAAAACTCCCACCAATTCAACTGGTGATCGTATCACTTGATTGACCACTTACCGAACTAAAAGCCAGTGCACTGTACTCACTCCCAACGAGTGCTGAGTCACCCGTATGCCCTGTCACTGGTGGCGATATTACGGAAACAACAGCAACTGAGATATGCATTTTCCGTTGCCCTAATAGACGCCAAGAAGGCGTGATGGAAACAATGTTTACAAAGAAAACCGTATCTGGTCTTTTATGGATGCCCCTAAGACGCCACTAGGTCGTAATGGCCACTGTGATACTGCATTGATGACGGTCGGTGGACAAAGCATTCGCGCAGTGACGAAGAATAATCGTTACAGCACTAACCACTGCTGGGGCAGACAGCTCATCTTCTCCTACAAAACAGTACGGATCTTTAAAAATGGTGATGTAACGATTTGAAGCGGGGTTATGTAAGTCCACTGGCATGGGGCTGGCCTCTAGCTTACATATGTTCTGACAAAAGTACGGTTCTATATATAATAAGGCAGAGGGTAGCAGTTGTTCACTCTCGTGCAACCCCCGGCGAATACCAGTGGTGGGCTGTCCATGACATGGCAGCATCATAGCGACATAACTTTCAAATCCTTAACTTGTAACCATAAGGATGTCCACAGATTCATTTGACTCGCCATCTTCAAGCGCAAGTGGAACTTCGACCTGTATCACTGTTGTGAAAATGATCCCAGACCAAACGATTGTACGCCTTAGGAACGTCCAAGAAGATTTTCCATGTCCAGAAGTGATATTGACTTAAAATTTTAACTATGTTCTTTCAACTTTAAGCCTCAAAACCGTCCCAACCAAAGTTCTGTCAAGGGAGGCCGTTGAGATCTTGGTGAACATGCTGGAGTCACCCTGCTGCTAAAGTGTATATGAACGTGAATATGGTGGTGTGCGGGGGATAGGAAAAACCTGATTTGAAAGGGATGTAGAAAATTTGTGGCAAAGTAAAAGTGGGTCATGGTGTGGGTCGACGGGGGCAATTCACTGAAAAGAAAAGCATGAGGGTACAAAAAGTATAAGAGGAACCATGATTAGAGTAGTGGATGGGAGTGTTTTTGCAGTTGTGGGACACGTGGTTGTTGTAATAGGGTAGCCATTTGGAATGAAATTTTGGGTCGTGGTAAAAAGCTTATCAGTTGTGTCGGTGTAAGTCGTTGATGTGATGATATTTGTACTTACTGTTAACTGGCGCTAATGACTCAAATTTTTGTGTTATATGGCGCGAGAATATTGGGAGGTTATCAGTGTTACGTTGTGGCTATAATATTCCTAAATGCCGATGTTGCATACATTTTCAGCTTCACAAGATACAACCATTGTATGAAACCAAAGTAATCGTCTCGCAAATTATATATAACCATAAAGTATGTATGCGGGTTTATCCCATATCATGAAACTGCAGTAGGGAGTAAATTGTTTTGAAACTTCCTTATATTAAATCTGAGCTATTAAGAACCGTTTGGTGAACCAAGTCCTAATATATGTTAGCAGGCCCTTTGACTTCCCTTAAAAGCTCGGTGCCCAGAATTATAAAAGCTGGACAGAATATGAACGTTGAACGCGAACCTAATTTTTGTGATTCCCTGTCCCATATGTCTAGGAGATGCCAGTTTAACAAAAAGTCTGTACCTCTGTCCCATTAAAAGATCAAAAACACAACAAGTCTGGGCCTAAGAAAACAACTCGAGCTCAAAGACACTCTCTAAATCATCTCACAAAACGCTCTTGTAGAAACCCACAGTATATCTAAGTTTGGTGGTTGAAGAATAAGAAGAGAGAAAAATTCGATTTTGAAGAGTAACTGGAAGGAAATAGCAAATTACAGAACGAATGAGCAGTAGATTCATATATACAGACAGTCAGATAGATAAGCATGGCAATCACACATAGTAAGACAGCCAGGCAGACAGACAGATAATAGACAGAAGAGAATAAAGTGAAATGTGAAGCTGTATGGGATGAAAAACAAACCATAAATAATTAAGGAAAAGATTGGGAAATGGAGTGAACCTCAGGATAGGGATACAGATTTTTTTTATAGCCTTTTTTCATTTTAATCTGAAGGCATCGCATCCACTCAACTTCACTGAACCTAACGACAAAATGCAATCTTGAGATTACCCAGAAAGTGTCTGCTTGCTTGAAACTACATTCGCTAGTATTTTTTCTCTAATTCCTTGTGTGTTTTTTTGAATACTAGCAATAGTATAAGTGAATAATTATTTGGTACGAGGGCTTGCAAACAACATCGTAAAATAAAACAAACTACTACATAAACTACACATGTAAGAACACATAACGATGTTATCCGGCGTCCTGTAAGTTTAGGTCCCGCCTGGAGTATTGTTGACCCCATGCGCCCTTTAAAAAATGCAAAGGAAAAGAAGAAGAAGAAAATGAACAATTGATTTAACGCAAATATTCCCTTGTTACCCCTTGAATAGTTTCTTGTACCCCCTGGACTAAGTTCTTTTGTACCCCCTGGCACTAGATTTCATATGTACCCCTGGACTAGGCTTTGTACCGCCTGGACTAGTTTCCTAATGTACCCCCTGGGACTAGTATCTTGTAACACCTGACTAATTCTGTGTACCCCCAGGGAATCACGTACAGCCAGTGTGATAGGTACACCTGTTATGGTAATTATGTGATTCAGTAGAAATTAAGAATAACATATTAATTACATTATACAGAGAGAGAAACGGTGCTTTCAGAATTGTTGCACAGGTTAGAATAACAGATTATTATTAGCAGCAATATGTCTTTGTAATAAGATAAGCAAATGTGGATTTTGGTACACCCTTGCTTCTTCTATCAGGAATCGGGACACCCGCAGTTGCAGCGCGGGCCGATCACTTGCCTTACATGTCCACTTAGGAATGCCCCAAAAGCTTTATGAGGGGACCTCAAATCTTTGATTCACACTTGTGACATTGGGAAATTCGCTGCTAAAGCTTACTTCATTGACCTCTACACAAATTGTCGTGCTTCAAGAAAAAACACACTCGACAGGGACGTCCTCAGGGGATTGTTACGGAGAATTGAACTGTTTTGCCTTGTGGTCAAATAGACGTTGAACTTTAACCCGTCTCCGAGCTTCCGCGTGGTAAGGACGCGAATAATGAAATGGGGTATGATCGCAGTGAGAAAGAATAAAAAAGAAATAAGAAAGGATTGTGGAGGTTAGAGATAGAAAAGTAATGCATTTATGTGTGAATAATTGTGAACGAAGTTAGGTTTTTTTGATTACTGAGTAATCGATACAATTAAGAATTACAAATAAGAAAAAAGGTATTGAGAGAATACAGATGCCAATTAAACGCCCGTCTAAATGATCTTGAAAAAAACAAATAAGATTATGTACATATGAATTATCTGTTAAAACTGAATCTATTTATTCATCACGGTCAATATTTGAATAATAAATTTCAACGTAAAAGGAAAATAACAGGTTTACGCATATTCTGAACAGTATATAAACTTATAATCGTAGACTTAAAATATGTCCTTGACAATTGGTGATTGAAAAAAGCCACATCATATCAAAACTGATATACAATGTATAAATATGACCTGATTTCAAAACTTATAAAAATAATATATTCACCATCAAAACATATACAATAAAATATCACAATCAAATTTTATGTACAATAATATTAATCATTTCATCATCAAAACTTTTATACAATAATATTCCATCAAAACTTTTATACAATAATATATCACCAATCAAAACTTTTATACAATAATATATCACCATCAAAACTTTTATACAATAATATATCATCATCAAAACGTTTATACAATAATATATCACCATCAAAACTTTTATACAATAAATATATCACCATCAAAAAACTTTTATACAATAATAATATCACCATCAAAACTTTTTATACAATAATATATCACCATCAAAACTTTTATACAATATATATCACCATCAAAACTTTCATACAATAATATATCATAATCAACATCATTTTCATTTGAAGTCCTGACAGAGCATAAGCCCCCACGTCCAGCTATCCTCACGCTTCAGGGTAAACTTGCAGTCACGTGGTTTTTAGCATGGTTTTCAGTTTCAATTTGATTTATATGATGAGGTTTGAGACCAGCGTCAGGACCAGCGAACCAGAGCTGGTCAAGACCGTGCCCACCTCCACGTGGTGTTCCTGGAAAACAGCCTGCAGCAAATGCAGTCTGGCTGAGCGAGCACGGACGCAATGGGAAGTGCAAACCATGGTCCTAAAAAATGCCGTGTCAGAAGTCTGGATGTGTCTGACCGAAAGGTGCAAATATCACAGCTACGTATATATATCAACTCAACGCAACCACCGACCTTTTCAGGCGAACGAAGAAGAAGAAGATATGATGAGTAGTTTTCCATCCACCTCATGCACAACCTCAAGCACAACCTCTCTCACACACATCTATCGCTCATCTCGCACAACCTCATCATGCACAACCTCACGACACAACCTCATGCACAACCTCATACACAAACCTCATGTACAACCTCATGCACAACTCTCAACCCATGCACAACCTAACATGCACAACCTCAACACAACCTCATGCACCAACCTCATTAAGCAACCTCGAACACACAACCGTCCCGCACAACCTACACACATTCCTGCATGCACAACCTCAACGCACAACCTCATTGTAGTTTGCCTTGTGCTACGACATTGTCTTCTCAGGTGTAAGTGGTAGTGCCTATATCTATCTTCGCCTTGTCAGAGACAACCACCCCCCCCCCCCCCCCCCTCCATCCCCGGAACTACATAGGGACAATTATTATATAATGATTTTGGATGACATCATCCGGTCTTGGGCGCGGTGGCACGTAATCAATACTTCTTTTTGGGGTTCATGCAAAATGGCTGGTTCCAATTAATAATAGATTTGGAGACCAGACAGACACAATCAAGGCAAGGCAGACAGACAAAATATAATATACAGACCAAATCAGGCAGCAAAGCAAACAAACAGATGGTACAGCAGACAGACCGATAAACAGTAGGTCGAGGATAAATTCCTAATCCACATATATAAATTAAAAAGTAAATGTAAAGCCTAACAACTAACTTCAATAAAAGGAAAGAAGAATGGTAAAGAACAGTGCTGTCACAATGAGGACCTGTAACTCTAAGATCCCCCCCCTTGTATTTTCTACTTCTGTCTGCAAAATTGTAACGTTGTCACGTTTCACGTTGATAGCTTAAAAGCCTACTCACTGCTTCAACTACACCCGATTGTCTAGTCTACAAATACAACAATGAGCTACATCCAATTTCTTAGAAAAAACCATTGAGATGACTAGCAAAGAATGGACACTAGAGTTTATAAAATCGATTCCTATATCATGTGCTTTCTTAGTACACTACGTTACCTATAAACGAAAAACGAATTCAGACAGATTGGATCTAAAGAAATAGAATATAAGGGAGGGGTCTGAAAGTGCGATATAGCAACGACAGGCTAATACTAACCAACAGTGCTAATTTCGCGATACCATCAATTCCTTACCAACCGCGTGATGTTAAGGCCCCCCCCCCCCCACATAGCACTTAGCTGTATCTGTTTTCTAAATCTGTACATGTGATAAAACAGCAATACTACACACAAAGACCAGAGTTTAGGGTTATATAGAAATCTTGACAAAACGCTTATTAGAAACCTGATCAAGTATGACTTAGCTTTTATGTCTTATATCCTGACAGTAGTCATTGACAGTTTCAAGCCAGGAAATAGGTCGATGGTTTCTGTAAACCAACATCGTATAAAAATTAAAAACAAAACTAAACGAATATCTGAATAAATAAAATGCTTATTTCTGAACAGATTAGCCTAGCCACTTGAGAGCTCTCTTTCATTTAAATTTGATGATATTTGGTGTTCCTTAGGACTTAGTCTGACAACAAAGGATTATGTGTATTAAACTGTTTTAGCGCAAAATAGAGTCTAAGTCAATTACCTCAATATTATATAGCCCAATTAAGAAATAGTTGAGGTGATGTCAGACCAAACACGCTCAAATTCTTCGAATCCAAGCTCTCGTGGCCAGAATTGTTAACACACAACCATGGTGAACGGGAAATATGTGGTCTGACATGTTACATCTCGTATTTGATTGAGCGGGGGGGGGGGGGGGGGGGGGGGGGGGGGGGTGAGCGCAATAAATCCATGTAAGGCTAAACACGATTATGTCGGACTTATAATATACTATTGTATGCTGTTTGAACCCAGTGCCACGAACGTGAGGTAGGAGTAATACTTTTTTTTCAAAGCTTGGTTAGTAAACTACAATGCACGATTATGAGGTGTTTAGACGACTTGCCAAATATAGTCAATTAGAGCGTCAATCAGTCAAACACCCAACATTTGCAAATAAACAAAACTTACTACAGAACCCAGTGCGTGAGACACCAGTGCCTATTTTCTCTAAATTAACATAGCCTGGGAACATCGGTCGAGATCGAAATTGTGACCGACTTTATACATTCATGCCAGTCAACGTAAATTCTGTATTTTATTCCATGAATTGCTTGTGGTAAGCTTGAAACATATTTAGATATTCTTTTAAATGAAAAATTGAATGTAAAATTGATAATTTATTATGTCTGTTATATATGTGTGGTTCAGATAGCGAGAACATGAGGTAAAGCCTCTATCATAATTGCTCACAGCCTGAACAAAGGTGTCGGAGGAAAGTAAAACTACATGCCAAACAGTACACTGACACCCTAATATTATTGAACTATGGAAAGCAATATATATGCTGGCAATTGCAGAGGCGTAGTAAAACCCATAGGTGAGGAGGAAGAATACTGTGTGAAAAAAATGTTTTACAGAAGAAATATAGCAGTTGGCCTACCGCTTCTGAACTCAGTGTTTTTGTTATGTATTGTGCTCAGAGTCTAGAAAATAGAGTATAAAATAAGTTATGAAGTAGGAGGTACAACCTTCTTGTTTCAGGGACTGTGGTTATAAAGTTATTGAGCAGCACCTGGTCTGAGCTTTGCTGAATCTGGAGGCTGACAGCATACTCCTGGGTCCATATAAGCGAACAGTGAGGTGTCTCCCCAGAACACAGGGGAGCAATCGAGCAGAGGAGTCTTTTCCTGCCGCCATTAACACGAAAGTTAAGCCTATGTGGCCAGCGGAGGCTCAACATTATGTAACCCCATCTTAAAACTGACATTGTATATTTTGAACATTGTATAAAATAAGAGGGAAATTAATTGTTTTTTGAAACGGAACTGAGAACACATCTCCAATACTAGTTCCCAACAGTAAACAAACACTTGAAGTCATGATGACAAATAACAACATAGCTTGAAAAAACAAAACCAGTATTACCTCATATTACTACTACACAACTGACACACATAGGATAATATTAATAAAATATGTCACTACAAGATTCATATTTGATAAATTCTGTACATATAACTTGTAATTAAAATTGATTGTTGTGTTCCCTGGTTCACTTTGTATTTGAATCAGGACACATATATATTCATAAGTGACAGTAATTAATATCATATTTATATTTGAAAATTTACCAGTGCCTCATTTAAGAATAGTCTTATAGAGTGTTAAATGTGTGTGAGTGTCACAAGTGTTGTTGTCACGTGTGGGTGGAATAAAATTAAATTGTTTATCTGTCTGTTGTTGTTGTGACTTACACTTCATCATATACATACCCTAGACATTCAACGTAGTCATCACAATATTCCAGAATAATTCTGACTGAGGTATAAATATGTGGTAGCAAGTAAGGTTATCTGTAATACACTACACTTATTAGATACAGATACCTTCACAGCTGATCTCAGGGAGTCAGTACACTAAGTCCCCTATAAATATTTATAACATCCCACTTTACCACATATATTGGGGTCTCGCTCCAGGGGATTTGAAAATCTTTCCTCCTGTTATAGATATTGGGAATAATAAGGGAATAATAAGAAATTAAAAGGTATCCTTGGGTGGAAATAAATAAGGTTGAGCTCTCAGTGCCTGTAGTGTCCTTAGATAATTATTGATAGATTGAATTGTTTACAATTTACCTGTTAGACAATGGCCGACTTGGCAAAATTTCGATCTGCTGCTGTACAGACTGCAAAAGAGTTAGGAATGGACGGGCAAATTATGATTGCTTATGTCACTGGCGAATGTGACAAATATATTGAACGGGAAGAAAGAAGATTAGAAAAAGAGGCCGAAAGAAAGTTAGAGGCTGAGACTAAGAGGCTGCAATTTGAGGCTGAGGCTGAGGCTAAGAAGTTGCAGATTGAGGCTGATGCTTAGGCTAAAGCATTGAGCTAAGGAAAGCAGAAGGAGCTGAGAAGAGAAGAGAAAAGCATTGAAATGCTGAGAAAGAAGACAGGCTGCAGAAAGAGAAGAGAAGAAATTGGCTGCAGAAAGGGAAGCCGAGGAAAGAAGATTGACAGCAGAGAGGGAAGCAGAAAAGGAGGAGAAGAGATTACAAAGGGAACATGAGTTACGACTAAGGGAGTTTGAGTTTCAAGGCCATGCTCCTGAAAATGGTGCCAGTCCCTTTACCTCTGATGCCACTGCTAGTCAGGGAGCCTCAACCTCAGCTATGAATTTTCATTTAGATCATTTTGTTGAGAAAGACGATGATATTGTGAGCTATCTAAATAGATATGAACTATTAGCTACCACATATGGGTTAGAGAGAGAAAGGTGGAGCTTAAAGTTATCTCAAGGGCTTCGTGGGGCAGCTTATGAAGTTTTTGCCAAAATGAGCAGAGGTGATCAGGAAAATTATGACATGCTAAAGCAGGCTCTTTTGTTAAGATATGAAAAGAACGCAGAATTTTATAGGAAAAAATTTAGGAATGCTAAACTACTGTCAGGTGAAACCTATCACCAGTTCTCTGCACGAATAGAGACATACTTGGAGAAATGGACTTCTCTGGGGAAAACCCCAGAGCTAAAGGAAAGGGTCCTTATAGAGCAATTAAGAGAGTCCATGGCTCCAGACCTGAGAAAGTTTCTCATGGAACAAGGTGCAGAGAGGCTGGGTGAGTTGCTAAATGTTGCGGAAAGGTGTCAAGCAGCTGAGGCAGAAGTAACAGGTAATAAAAAGAAACAGGCGGAAAATTTTAGGGCACCACAGAACTTTAATAAATTTGATCCTAGGGATCAAAACAAAGGTAAGCACCAGTTTGATAGGCCACGGTATGACAATAAAAATAAAAACCCCACAATTCGATGAAAGGAAATATGATGAAAGAAAATCTTTCAACCAAGGAAAAAGGTGGTGTAAAAATTGTAAGATGAACAATCATGACACTGACCATTGTAGAAGGAAACCTCCTCATTGTGCTGCTATGACATCTGGGAAAAAGGAAAAAAAGGTCAAACCTGAAGAACTACAGGAACCATACCACCCCCCCAGCGTGTGAAGATGTAATCTGTAATGGTGTCACTATAAGGTGTTTATATGATACCGGTTTAGATTACGATTCCGTTGTGAGTTCTCACCTGGTGCAGGCCGATCAATACACCACAGAAACAGTGGAGATTCAAACTGCAACCAAGGATGTAGCTACCATGACACTTCCCGTCGCCCGAATAAAAGTGAAAACGCGATATGTGGAAGGAAACATAAAAGCAGCAGTGATAAATGAGCCAATCTACCCTCTGATATTGGGGTGTAGATATGTCTTCTTGGGGAATCCCAAGAGACCTGTGATATTGGCAACAGTGCAGACCAGATCACAGACAAAGAAGGAGGAGGATAATCCCATAAAAATACTCATCCAGATGAGATGAGGGAAGGCACAGGCTGAGGACAAAAACACTCAAGCCGTGTTTTCAAGAAGTTGCCCAAATCTCATACACCTCCAGGCAAGGGAGAGTTTTATATGAAGACCAAACCGATATATAGGAAGGCTGGATCTGAATCCAATGGTCACGGACAGCTGGTCCTTCCCACTTCATATAGGACTAAAGTGTTGGAACTAGGGCATGCGATTCCCTTCAGTGGTCATATGGGAATCAGCGCAACAGGACAGCGTATAGCTTGTCACTATTCTGGCCAGGAATAACTGAAGATATCAAACGATATGTAAAATCCTGTCCAGAGTGCCAACGAGTAGCACCTAAACATTGGACTGCACCAGCAACTCTGGGGGAAATGCCCATAGTGGGAACACCCTTTGAGAGAGTTGCCGTGGATCTTGGGGGACCTCTCACCCGAACCAAGAGAAGGAACAGCTACATTCTGACTCTGGTGGACACTTGTTCTATGTGGGGAGAGGCGGTAGCCCTGTCATCGATTGATTCTAAACATGTGGCAGAGGCATTGCTCACAATTTTCACAAGGTTAGGCTTTCCCAATCAAATCTTGACTGATAATGGCTCTCAGTTCAAGGGGAAACTAACTGAAGAAGGTTTCAGGATCTTCCAGGCCAAACACTTCCATTGTAGTGTGTACCATCCCCAAGGGAACGGCCAAGTGGAAAGATTTAACGGCACGTTGATGTCGATCCTGAGAAAGTTGGCACACGAAAAACCAGATACATGGGACCAGTACCTGCACGCCGCCCTCTTTGCTTATCGGGAGGTACCCCATAGTTCAACCGGTATGGCCCCGGCAACATTATTGTTTGGAAGGCCAATAAAAGGTCCACTCGAAGCTCTGTTAAGCACGTGGACTGATGAAAAGGCAGAGGAAAACATTACATCTTCATACCAGTATGTGAATGAGCTGACCACTCGGTTAAAAACTGGCTGGAAACTTGCCAATGAAAATTTGAAACAAGCCAGGAAGAAACATGCTGCCTATTATAACAGGAAGGCGAAAGACAGAAATTTGGCTGTGGGAGAGAAGGTACTGCTTCTTCTCCCCGGGAGTCAGAATAAGTTACAAATTGGATGGCAGGGTCCATATACAGTTCTAGAGAAGGTGTCTAGAACAAATTATAAGATAGATAAGAAGGGGAAAGAAAAAATCTATCATGTGAATCTCCTGAAGAAATATTTGGAAAGAGAACATCAGGAAGAGACACACTTGTTGACCTTGTCCATCCCCATGGAGATGAAAAAGGAACCACTTTCATCATTTGAATATCCATTACACCCCTGTGAGACAGCAGCACAGGTGAAAATCAGTACACATTTAACGAAAACTCAGAAAGAGAGAGTGCAACAGGTTCTAAATAATCATGCAGAGGTGTTAACATACCGACCAGGGCATACAAACCTATTGGAATATGATATGAAACTGATAGACCCCACACCTGTCTGTATGAAACCATATTCGATTCCGTTTGCTAAGGAGAAAGCTTTGAAGGAAGAGATAGACTATCTATTGAAGGAAGGAATTATTTCACACAGTGAATCTTCGTATAGTTCCGGTGTTGTACTCTTAAGGAAGCCCTCTGGAGAACATAGACTCTGTATAGATTACAGGAGACTGAATGCTATTACAGAAGGACAGGTGTATCCATTGCCGGATACAAATCAGTTGTTTGCCAGACTAAATAAAGCTAAATATTTCTCAAAAGTGGATCTGAGTAAAGGATACTATCAGATTCCAGTAAAGCCTGAGGTTAGACCATACCTAGCTTTTAGTACCTCAGAAGGACACTATGAGTTTAATAGATTGCCATTTGGATTGAAGAATGCGCCTAGTGTCTTCTCTAGAATGATGAGAAAATTATTGGACCCTCTGAATAATCCATGTATAACAAATTTTATGGATGATATCCTTATAGCAACAGAAACATTTGAGGAACACATTGACTCTCTGAACATGCTGTTTGATCGACTTAGGGAGGCAAATTTAACAGCCCGACCAACCAAATGTTGCGTTGGATGTAAAGAATTGGAATTTTTGGGACACACAGGTTATCAGGGAAACATGACCCCTGACCCAAAGAATTTAGAGAAACTAAAGAAAGCCCCGAGACCACAAACCAAGAAGGACGTGAGATCCTTTGTCTCATTATGTGGTTTCTACCAGAAGTATATCAAAAACTTTAATTCCATATGTGCACCGTTAACTGATTTGACAAACGATAAGGGAAATCCAGATCGCATTACATGGACACCACAATGTGAAATGGCTTACCAAGAATTGAAGGAAAAGCTCACAAGTAAACCTATTTTGAAATTACCTGACTTAAGTCAAGAATTCATTGTAAGGACGGATGCCAGTAATATTGGGTTAGGTGCAACTCTACTACAGAAATCAGATGCATTGGATGGGGAATTAAGCCCAGTGGCATATGCTAGCAGAAAGTTGAATAAAGCTGAAACCAACTACTCAACTAGCGAAAAAGAATGTCTTGCAGTAATATGGGCGATAAAGAAATTCAATATTTATCTGTATGGGAAGGCATTTAAGTTGCAAACGGATCACAAACCCTTGTCGTTTCTAGCACAGGCTAGGCATGAGAAAATTCTAGAGATTACTCCGTTGGTCCTTATTGATGCAGCCAATTTGAGTTTTGAGCATAGAGTATATATAAGTGGAAAAACAAACACAAATCTGGAGCGGATTTTTTTAAGCCGCCATCCGTGTGTGATGAGAATCACCCTAAACCCCAGGAATAATAAAAAATAAATTTCTCTATGTGTATATAGAATTATTAGACTGACATATAACGTCTGTTTTAAGTGGGGAGAGATTTGTTATCGATGAGAAATTCTAATCCACATATATAAATTAAAACGTAAATGTAAAGCCTAACAAATAAATTTAATAAAAGGAAAGAAGAATGGTAAAGAACAGTGCTGTCACAATGACTGTACTCGAAATCCCCCTTGTTTTCTCCTTCGTCTGCAAATTGTAACGTTTCACGTTGATAGTAAAAGCCTACTGCTTCAATACCCCGCTGTCTTCTACGATAAAACATTACTGTTACTGCATTTCTAAGAAAAACCTTGAGATAACGTCGCAGCAAGCTGACCTTAGATTTAAAATTCCACATTTCATGTCATTTTATACACTACGTTTACTAAAACGAAAGACAGATGGACTAAAGATAGAAAGAAGGGAGGGCTGAAAGCAGGGAACGCAGGCAAATACACCAAAACCGAGTCCGCGCGATACACAATTGCTAGCCCGCATCCACGCTTGTTAAGGCCACAAGCACTAGCTTTTTTTTCAAATCGTACAGTGATAAAAAACACTACCCATAACAGAGTTAGGTTTTAAAATCCTGAAAAACGCGCTTATTAGGAAACGGGGGCTGACATTATAACTGGTTTTATCGTTTGAAAACATGGACAGTACCCTGACAGTACACCAGAGCCATCGATGGTCGATTCGAAGGTAAATAATAAAAATCAGGAGGTAGAATCCTGGCAAAGTAGCATATTTTGAACGCACCACTTAAAGCTCCATAAAATCTTTAGTATATTTTGGGTTCCTTACGGTGACTTGCTGACAAATAATAACTGTTTTAAACGTTACGCAAATAGAGTCTAGAGAGAATTACCTAAATTAAGCCCAAAAGAAATAGTGATTGAGTGGGGATGTACAGATGTCAACAACCCAAAGAATCAGAATTCGCTCAGTGGCAGATTTTTCACCCAGCCATCCATTGTAATCGGGAAAATGGGTGGTCTCGACATGTTAAATCCGATATTGGCGATTGGAGCGAAAATAAATGTAAGGCTAAACACTGATTAGTCGGGGCCTATAAATCAACTACTCTATTCGTTGTTTGTTAGGGGGTTAAACGTGCAGCTGTATATCGTAGGAGGAATAGAGTACTTTTCGTATTTATCAAAGCGAGTTGTGTAAACATGGCTCAATCTAATTGGTTAGTCACTGCCAATATAGTCAATTAGAGGCTTACAGGTCAGACCACAACATTTGCAAATAAACTTCACTACAGAACCACAGTGCGTGTATGAATGGAGCATCCAAAACGCTGCATATTTTTCCTAAATAAAAGCCTGGACATCGGCAGATCGAAATTGGAGCTATATTCATGCCAGTCAACGTTACTTCTGTAATAATATTACCATTGAATTGGTTGGGTACCTCATGAGAATATTTTTGAATACTCTTTTAAATGAAAATTGAATGTAAATTGAGATAATTTAGTAAAGTCTAGTATATATAGTGTGGTAATCAGTATCGAACATGATGTAAAAGCCTACTACATACATGCTCCATGCCATAACAGAAGGTGAGTCGCGAGGAAAGTACAAACTACATAGCGAATAGTGCCAAACAGTACACTGACACCTATATTTATCTGAGCTAGAAAGAACAAATCAAGAGCTCCTGGAATTGCAGAGGCTTAATAACCAATAGGGAGTGAATATACTTGGTGAAAACAATATGTTTTTCAGATGGAAGATAGTAGCAATTGGAGCTACCCGCCTCGTGAACTCAGTGTTTGCGCTTCATGCGTATTGTGCTCAGTGTAAGAAATAGAGTCTATACAAATTTAAGTTCTGGAAGTTAGGAGTAACAGACCTTCTTGTTTCAGTGGACTGAGTGTCCTAAAGTTATTGTTATGCAGCAAACCCTGGATCCAGAGTCTTTGCAGTGAATCACCGAGGCTGTGACATCATACTCCTATATGTCCATATAGCAAACAGTGAGGTGTCTCCAGAATACAGGGAGGAGCTATACGAGCAAAGTGAGGTCCTTTCCTGCCGCCATCACAAAAGAATAAGCCTATGTGGCCAGCGGAGCTTCAACATTATGTAACCCCATCTTTAAACGTAGGACAATTGGGTAGAAAATAAGAGGGGGAAATTAATTGTTTTTTAATGTAACGCGAACTGAGAACCATCCTCCAATACAAGTTTCCAACAGAAACAAGCAACGTTGCAGTCATGAGACAAATAACACATATCTTTGAAAAAAAAAACATAATTACCTCATATTACTACTACACAACTGACACACATAGGATACTTTTAATAATATATGTCACTACAATATTCATATTGATAAATTCTGTACATATAACTTGTATTAAAATTGATTGTGATTCCTGGTTCCCTTTGTATTTGAATCAGGACACATATAAAGTGAGTGGACAGATATTTAATACATATTTATATAGTGAAAATGTTTTCACCAGTCCCCATGCCTCTCATTTAAGAATATTAGTCTTTATAGAGTAGCTCTAAATGTGTTGGTGAGTGTCAAACCACGTGTCTGCTCAAGCGTGATACGTGGACATACCCCCACTTAAATCTAATTATTGTAAATTAATGAATTATTTTATTCATGTTGCTGTTCCGTTGTGAACTTACACATTTCATCTTATAATACGATAACCCCTCAGAAACTCACACGTCCACGTCATCACAAGTAGTATTCCAGAATAATTGCTAGCACAGAGAGATATAAATATGTGGTAGCAAGATAAGGTCAACTGTAAATACACCTACCCTTATTAGATACCTATACCTTATCACTAACTGTATCTCAGTCCAGAAGCACTAAGTCCCCATACATATAAAAAATAACCCCACTATTAACCCACAAACAAGAAATCCAGGCATGCCACACTATAAACAGACCAGATTAGATGATACACGTCTGTTTAAAGTAAACAAAACGGGGTTGTGGGGCAGCGCTGTCAACTGATAAAAAAAAACAACACAACAGAAGTTTAATCAGCATAGCAAAGAGACCCAGGGATGTAAAGGCTCAGACAAGGAAACCAATAGATAAATGGACATCGCGTAAACTGTACAAAGATAAACTGACATAGATAAACTGGACATAAGAGTGAGAGAACCGAGACAAGACTAATTTTTCATTAAAATGGCGTATTCATACATATAGAGAGCGACAAACAGAAACACACACAAATACAAACGTGTCAACAACCAAAAATTCTAATTGTTGGAGACCACGGAACTGCTTAACAAAAGACCCAGTAATTTATCCTTGAGGTGACGAGTAACGTTATGTTTCTGTTGTGGCCCTACGCAAAACAAAAAAGTACTCAACGTTATCATGAAAAAACATTTTACCAAAAAAAATAAATTTGCAAAACAGGGAACAACAAATCAACAACGGTAACAAAGAAAGAAACAGAAAAAAAAACATACAAACACAAGCAACAGTAACACGGACCACACACACCCCCCCAACCCCCCCACAACCTCAACCCCCTTTTTTTTTTTGCAAAGAACTTATTTTTTTAATTAACCTGCCCCCATGTTAAACGCCCCCTCAAGCATTATACCCACATTTTTTTTTTTTTTTTTTTTTTTTGGTTTTTTTTGCAATTTTTTTTACCCCACATTAATGTTTTTTTTTATTTTTGACCCCCGCCGGCCAACCCCCCCAACCAAAAACAAACCCAAAATAACCCAACAAACCCTCCAACACCAACCAGACAAACCCCAACCCCATAGACCCCCACCCCCCACCCCCCCACATCACCCCCCCGCCCCACACCACCCCCAACTCCCATCATAACGGTAAAAACCTCCTATGGGTACAGTAGCTAAATAATCCCCCCCAATAACACGCAGCCCCATAAAACCACCACACACCCACGACCCCCCCCAAACCTTCACTTTTTTCCCTGATCACCCTCCTAGGTATAAACTTCCCGCTGTATCCAATATGAAGAGAAATACATAATCAAACCGAACAAGAAAAAAAATGAAAGAAATAGGTAAAATATAATACAATATGCGAATACTGGTGAAACCCATTGGCGGTCTCCAGTCCTCCACGTCGAAGGTTGATTGCCGTCCATATTGCCACCATTATTGAAACTCTGCGAGGGCTTACACTCTCACCAGCTATTACTTAGTCCTTTCTTCCTGTTGTTTCACTCAGCTCAACGCTGGGTGGTCGTCTGTGAGGAGCTTTTTGTTCTTAATCTATAAAGGCCAAGGTAGCATATACTGCTTTAGGGAAGTGAATTGTTAGAGAGCTTTCACTATTTCCTAGGTCCCCAGCTTTACGAAATGAGGTGTACCAGTTCAAGCTTACTCGCTGTCTTTGCCTTCCAGTACCAAGAGCAGAGTCATACCCAATTAACAGAATGGGATAGACTGAACCGTGGACGCTGCAAGGTTTTCCATCCGGATCCCGGTAAGTTTTTGAGCTAGTCAACCGTTATGGGGTTATTACCGTGCTTGTTGGGATCCCTTTTCACTCTACAAGAGGGTGGAAAATAATTGGTTTAATTATTCATTTGTCTTAAACCATGCTTTTAATGATATGTATATGCTTGATGTTGTGAAGTTCTTTGAGGATAATAAACTTAATAAAAACGTAAACTTAGAGTGTATGGTCGAACTCCCTACCCATAAATAATTATCCATTAGTTTTTCACGTCTGTGCGTATTCGGCACGTAATTGTGTATGTATGTGAGGATGTAACTTCTAGTTGATATGTATAAGGAGTTGAAAGGTCGTCTGTTTACAATACAGTTGTATAAGATAGGTTGGAGTTAAAGAGACTACTCACTCCAGAGACCTGATCTTTCACTTACACTAATCATCCCCCAGTGATAAATGAAAAATCTATTTTCGTGCAAACACCTGTTATTCTCCACACCATTTTCCTTATCACCTTCTGCTCCGACAGAACCATAAAATAGCTTCAAAACCTATCTAATAACAGTCTACGACAAGGGCCATTGATCTACAAAACAGTTGGATTAACGGCATTGACTCTAGTATAAAGTGGTAGGAAAGAAAAAGGTGATTAGATGATATGAACAGCACACATTTAAAGTTACCTTCCGAGTAAGTTTCTTCTGGGGGGTAAATCAAGTAAACAATAGGGACTAAGGAGTGTACCCATTTTCCCTTCCTTCTGCTGCCTTTCCCTTCCCTAACTCAAAGTCAGGAATCCATTCACATCTGGGTAGGACAGAAGTTCGAAACTTCGGGCGCCTTTGCGGCGTGGATTAGACCCCAGCCTCTACCTAAACCGCTTCTGATTTAATCGGCGCACGCTCATTGTTTTAAGTGACAATGGCTCGACTTTATACGCAGGGATATAGTAATAATAAATTATTTAGACAAAATAAAGTTATGTTTTATTTAGGCACTCGTTAAGAAATAAAAGAAGTATGAAAACTAAACAACAGAAAAACAACCAGACGTTAGATGGCCCCAGGTATATATAGTTTTTTTCTTTATCATTTATTGGTTGTGCGCAACACATTGCTTCTCAACAGTATTAGTTTATTCTTTTCAAGTAGCTACACTGTAAAACAAATTAACCAAACCCCCCCCAGGTGCCCCCCCTTTTTGTTGTGTCCCGCCAAGTATGTATTTGGACAAGTATAGACCTTTTCCCCGTAAAACGTGTTAGTGACCAAATACCAATCACAGGTATCTGCCGAGGATACCTAAATTTATAGTACTGCACCACTGATTGCCCCAAAGATATTATTAATTCTACATTTATTCATCATAGTTAATGTGTATAACAGGGATTTCTCATAAGCGTCACTTCGTACCCTCATTATTGTACTGTGAGGTCTCTTCAGGGATATACCGGACTGGTATAGACAGTCCCATAATATAGGCAACAACAGTGCTTGTTTAGAGTTAGCGTTAATCTATGTTATTAAAACATGACGTGATCTATACCGTTAAACTATCTATCTCATCTTGGGAGCCGCCGCTGTGTTGTGAATGACCAAAGCCAAGCCGCCAGGAGGATCAGTTGGGTAATCCAAAGTTTCAGGCCTGGGCTTGGGGCATTTTGGGGAGGAAGTGTCATCTACGCGGACGATTTTGAACTGAATAACCTGGAACGGCTCCTGAGATTTTAAACCCTGCTGTGGATGGGAAAGTGAGAGCAAAGCTCCGGACCGAGAATGGAAGAAAGTTCCACAAGCTATACCCCAGCCTGCAGGCAATGGATGACAATGTCAATTAGGCCCGAAAAAAAAAAAAGATGCAAAGCCCTAGTGTCCGCTGGGTTAAGGGAAAAATTACAAATACTGTGCAAACAATATGTCTGTCTGATGTCACGTTCTGGAATGGGTCCTGTCAGACTGTTTGTCAGTTTTGTCCTGTTTGTCCGTCCGTCCGTCCGTCCAGTCTGGAAATTTCCATGTCTGTCTGACTGTCTGTCGTTATTTATCTATATATCTTTGTGGTGTTATTACAGTAGTATCACTGGGGAAAACCAATAAACTCCATAAAAGAAAACTGAGAGTATGGGGTTATTTAATTGTTGTGCAGCTAACGAATACCTATTGTGTTTCACTGGCGTGAAAGATTTAAATTTTCCTTAAACAAACCTGATGTTGGAAGAGAGAATCTGGCCAACTGTCCTCGGGTTTTTTACCACAAGACAAGGTGATTGGGTGATGATTAAATCTATCTAATCGTAACCCCAGGATATTAAAAAAAAGTAATTACAATGGGGTTAATTGTCGTATCTGAATGAAGTTCCTATGATGTAACTATGGTATGGATGATGGTATTCCCAGTACTTGTATGATTTAGATTGAAGAAAGGAAACCTGTTGTTCTTCTGAGCTGAAGTTCGGTCATTGTATGGTGATGTCTAGGATCAGTGCTGCTAAATGTCTGTTTGAGCCTGAGATAGAAGTAAATTGAGTATGTGGGTGTTGTTGAGTTTGTATCTCAGTCGGATGATACACCATGTTTTTAATTATGACCAGGAACTATAATTGTCGTTTTAGTAAACGTTACTATGTAATCTATCATCACTTCATGTTTCGTTAAAATTTAATTTGTGGATTGCTTTTACACAGCCTGAAGTTATTCAATGGACTTATGCATGAGGGTCCCTGTATCATGTAACTTTGTGTTTGGAAGATAGTTAACCCTATCATAGAGCTATTTTTTTTGGCATACTAGGGTGAAGGGGTAAACATCAAATTCTAACACTATCGTTAGCATATTTGTACAACATTCTATTATAATCTATCTAATCTTTTATCTATCTATTTTATCTAATCTATCAATCTATCTATCTATCTATCTATCTATCTATCTATCTATCTCTATCTCTGTTAATCTATCCTATCTTCTATTACTCATTCCCTTTCTGTCCTGTCTGTCCCCGTTGGCAGCTGTCTTGTCCTGTCTACACTATCTGTCTACCTGTCTGTCCCCACCCTACTGGTCTACCTATCTACTATCATTCCAGCATTATCTAAAATGTGAATATACAACCTCAGTCCCCTAATTCCATGGACAATCGTAAACTTATTTCGAATACTTTAATGGTAGTTAACCTGAAGTTGATCTGTTGCCGCCCCTATGTGATTATTATTTCCGGGAACAAAGATATATAATATCGAATGGTGTAGGCTTAATGTTGTTTTAGTGCATTTCAACATATTGTTGTTTCATGGGGTAATACTTTAGATTGTACTTTTCACACATGTTATTTCATGTTTACATATTAGATACTGTGAAGTGAGTATTCTATTATTTTAACTTTACAGTACGTATGAATTCCTGGTACATTGATGGGTTTAAAATGTATTGTGATAATAAATGAAATTAGTATATCCAAGACGATTATTAAAGGAAAGTGCAGAATTTCAGACGTGGCCCTTCGTGCCCCCTTCTTCAACTCCGTTGAAAATAAAGTTATCGTTTCGTTTCGATTCGTTTCTAACCTAGCTATTCAATCTATCCTGTCCTATCAATCCTGGGATTCCTATCTATCTGTCTCTATCTTATCTAACCTATCTGTGTAACCCTTTTCTTGTCAGATTGAAGACTGTTAGAGTTCAATTGTATCTCTTACAGTAAACCTTTTTCAAGCCTTCTGGGAATCCTCATAATGTGTTTTTTTTTATAGGATATGGCTCTTTTTTATTAATTGCTTACAGACAACCCATAGTCCATTCTCTTCACTGGTTTCCGTTCTCGTCCCCAACTTTGACCAGTTTTTATAAGCGGCGACGTCTAACTATATGGCAGTCTGATCCACCCCAGCCAATACGATGATGACAGCATCTAATCAGCTTAAGGTGCAATTAGTGCCCGATTGCTAGAGTTTGGAATCGTCGGATATAGCCTTCTCTGGCGTGGTGTGGGAGACCTGGGGTTGAATGATATACTCATTTTCCGTCGATATATTGATATATATAAAGATAATAGAATAAGTATTATTGAAGGGCTTGGGATGATAAAGGAGATAGTTAGTTTTTGGATAAGTCTTTTTTTTTTTATATGATCTTCTCCCCTGTGACTCATAGATATGGTTTCGTTTAGTTTTAATTCCGAACGATTTGTTCCATAATTAATGATTGGAACGTAGGGATAGGCCATGAATAAACATGTGTAAGATCATGAATCACCCTAGACGTTGGAGATAGATAGTAGAACGCAGATTGATAGAAGAAACTAGATTACATAAGGCTTTTACGCACCCATGAATGCCCGGTTCTGGTAATGCCCATGTAAGAAGATAGAGTAAGACCAAATAGAAACATGGTGAATTAAATAACAGATACGGACATGAAGAAGACCAAAGAAAGTGTTATGGAGAAAAGAAATCAGGTAGACGTGTTACATCTTTGAAGTGATGTTGGGAGCAAAAAAGGTTACCTTGCACTGATGGTATTCAGGATCTTCAGATACTTGGCAAACTTTTAGAGTTGAAGGCCTATGTCTTCATTGTTTCGAGCTGTAAAGTATCGACGCTGGAAGAAGGAAATGCCACTCATGAATATGTATTGGACCTTAACTTCCACTGACACCACTTATAAATCTGAAGATCGCAGTCTCCGTAAAATAACGCTTAAAGCGAGTAATGAAACGGAAAGCGAACGAAATCTTTATTTTATCAGGGTAAAGAAATAGGCAATAATAGCCTTTTTAACAATTCTGCCCTGCAATACAATTTTCAATCGTTTTACAAATTAAAATTAAAATATTAACAACTTCAGACAGGATAATAAAAATTATCATCACAATCCAGTAAAATGGAGCATACACAAAGTACAGTTACATCATAGTCATTCACGCACATAGAGAGAGAGAGGGAGGAGAGAGATAGAGTTAGAGAGAGAGATGAGAGAGAGAAGTAGAGAGAGAGAAAGAGAGCGACTACACAGAGAGACAGAGTGAAGCAATAAGATTCAGCTAGTGATAGAGATAGAGAGAGAGAGAGAGAGAGAGAGAAGGGGTCTGAAGCAATAAAGCAACTTAATATTTTAAAAATTCAATTTAAAAATGAAAATATTACAATGACAGTTAAATTGCTCGTGGAAACGTTGAAATAATAGAAACAGAATTGTGTCGTTAAATGGTGTTCTGTACAAGATTTCATGAACATGGTGAATGCAGAATGTCTTTTTGAATGAGATGTAATTAAATATCAGTTTTGACACAAACTTGGGTAGGATTCCATGCTAAAGCACCTGCATAAAATAAACAACTTCGAAGAGTTCATTTCGAGTTTTTTGCAAGGTCCAAAAAGTAGAGTCCGCCTCGCATAAAATATGAGCCAGGTGGTTTTATAGCGAAAGAACATTGCAAGTATGAAGGCGTTCTGCTGTTAAAATTTGATGCACAAACAGATCTTGGAAGAAGGAAGAATTTTTTGAGACCGCGCCTGGAGTAATGGCTTCGGCGTTGTACTGCGACCCAGGTGGTTCAAATTGGATCAAACCCGCGTTGAGTACAGATTCGTTATTTTTTTCTTATTGAAGAAATTTGTTATTATACGGCCGGAAATATGACTGAAATATGCCGTGTGACCGGGCTCCTGTGATATAACCCACTCTGTGGAAGGGATGTAGCCGAAGGCTCCTGACAAGGGCTGGAAAGTAAAGTCCTCAGGTTCCCCAGCACCTCGCACTGTCATGACCATTGTGTCCCGAAGGTGCTTGAAAGCCCTAGATGCCCGCCTTGCTTAAGGAAAAAAAAAAAACAAACAAGTGAGGAAGACACAATTCAGCTGTGAAAAATTACGCATGAGCCCTGGATTTCGCATTAAACATCCAACCCTCAAACAAGTACTATAGCGCCCATGTTATGTAGGGTATTCTAAGGCGTTTCAAAAACGACAAGCCGACAAGCGACTAACCAGAAATTATTTGAGCAATAAGAAAGGTGGACATTTGAATATGTTGCATAATTAGAACATTAAGTCTAGAATTGTCGCGGACAATAAAAAATAACAGAGATGAGTGGCGTTCTAGAGTAGGAGGAGCTTGTGTATAAAATTTGTTGAAGAGCCAATGCCACCCATTGGGTAACCTGAAGCAGTGAATGAATGAGTGTTAAGTAATTGTACTCGGGGAACGAACAAAATAGTAATACATTAGCGAAGGCAGGTGGTGATCTTAGCCGAACTATTACACACATTGAAAGAAGAGGAAAAATGTAAATGTATATTCTAGAGACTAAGTCGCGACGGGAATGTTACCTTATCTTGTAAACACATAAGTACACAGACGAATGGCAGATGTGTATAACAAACAGAAATTCACAATGGTAAAGGAATATACTAAAGTTCCAAAGCTGCCATTTCAGTAACATGGAACCAGAGTAAAATGTCTACGCCATTGAGGTAATAAGACATCAGTGCTTTCCTGTCTTTCTGTTTTTTTCGTCTAAGTTTTGCCTTGTATTAATTTCTTATCGGCAGTTCATTTCCCTCTTTCCTAGCTTATGTTGTGTAGAGCTTCAATTCCCATCCGCCGCAATCTTAGTGTTGGGTGCCCGTAGGGACCATCGCCACGTTTGTGCGGATCGGCAGATTCATCCTCCCAGTTTCTTAGCTCGGTGTCCATGGTTTTTGTCAGTTTTGAGGTTACATTTTTTGACTGCAAGCTATAAACGCCTTTGAAAAATTAATTGTGCTTGTTGGTAGTGCATTAAAAGCCTGTGTTTAAAATATATAACTTTTTATTGTTTTATTGGCGCGTGAATTGGCGAGGCTCACTCCGTTTCAGCACAAGACACAGGGGTACGCGTCAATTACAGGAACGCCATTGTCCAGAATATAACGATATCATGTGTGTGAGCTATTCTATGGTTGGTAGAAGAGATTCAAAGTAGGTACATTTAATATTTTGGGCACATTTTTAGACCAATAGCAGTTGTGTATTTCAAAATGTGGCGCCTCGTTCAACCAAAAAACCCCCAGGTCCGAGTGGTATATTAAGGGCGCCGTGTCCAAATATATTAAAAAAAAAACCTTGTGGTCTGGTGTGTTAAAACGACATAACACATTTGCTGAAACTAGAATGAAGGAAAGATGAACCGAACAAAAAGACGAAAAGTTGATGATTAACACAGAGACAGGTTAGGTTATCACAGGTACGATAGCAAAGGAGACAGAGATAAGAGTATATGACAGTGTAACTTCATTCAAGAGAAGGAAAGAGTATATCACAGTGTAACCAACCAACACAAGAGACATTCCAGAGTACAGATCAGCAGTAGTTACCCAGCCACTACAAGACCCAGGAAAGCAGATAACTATCACTAGTGAACACCATCAACCCAAGCAGACCCGGAACGAGTAAATTCAAATTGTACCATCAACACACGTAGAGACCTCCAAAGTAGTATATCACATTAGTAACCTATCACCCCACATGGCAGCCCTTGACTAATTGAGGATTCCATATTCAGCCTCAACAATCTGAAGCGAAAAATGGAGAGCTTGATCTTAATCCTGATATTTTATAGTAAAAATTAATACTGTAATGAACATTCCTGTAAACTATACACATACTTTGTAACGCTTTCACGTTGATAGTAAAAGCCTACTATATTATTACCCCGCTTTCTTTCAATGAAACGTGGTGCTGTATTTCTTGGAAAAAACATTGAGATACCAAATGCTGAACAATGACCTAATTTAATATTTCATTCATTCCATTTTATACACGGCGTAACTAAAGACAGATGGACTAAAGGATAGAGAGAAGGGAGAGGGCAAAAAACGCATGCAAAATTGAACACGCGTGCTAAATGCCACCCCAAAACAAGCGTAACGCGATACACTCCTGAAAAACTCTTATTAGAAAGATGACAATAGATGGGTTTACGTTTGAAAACATTACAGTACCCAGACAGCACATCTTCGAAACAGGAGGTAGAAGGAATTGCATATTTGAACGCAGCATTTTAGCTCTATTAAATATATATATATTTGGGTTCCTTAGGGTTTGCTGACAAAGAATATGTACAACGTTATGCAAATAGTCTAGGAATTAACAAGTTATAGCCAAAATAAAATGATGGTGCTGTCAGACAACACCCAAAATCAGAATCGCTCAGTGGTAGATTTTTTTACACCACCATTGTACGGGAAATGGGCCACAAGTTACATTTGAACTGATTGGCTGGAATGATATGTAAGGCTAAACACGATTAGTCGGGCTATAAATGCTATCCTTGGTTGTTAGGGGAGACGTAGGAAGTTAAAATTTTTTCAAACACTTGTCGAAACGTGGCTCCATTGGCCAGACTCGCTGATATACTCACTTAGGAGCGTTAGTTCGAGACCACTAGTTCAAATAAGCTTGATAAAGCAACAGTGCGTTGAAGCCAGCTCATATTTTTGCTAAATAAAAGCCTGGAACATAAGCAGATGGGAATTTGTGCCAGTATTTGTGCCAGAATTCATTGCTAATCAACGTATCTGTGTTTGTTTCCATGAATTGTGGTAAGCTTGAAACATTCAGTATCTTTTAATGAAAATTGAATGTGAATTGTTAATTTATGCCTGTATATATGTGTAGTTCAGTAGCAAACATGATGTAAAGCCTATAATGCTCCAGCCTGAACAGAAGGTGTCGGAGGAAAGTAAAACGGCATGGAATGGCCAAACAGTACACTGACACCTAGATGATTGACTAGAAAGAAATAATGCTGGAAGTGCAGAGGCGTAGTAACCATTAAGGAGGTTAATACTGGTATAAAGTATTTCAGATGAAGCTGACAGTTGGCCTAACGCTCTGAACTCAATGTTTGTGATGTATTGTGCTCAGTGTAAAAAGAGAGTATAAATTAGTTATGAAGTAGAAGGTACATCCTTCTTGTTTTCAGGGACCGTGGTCTTGATGGTATTGAGCAGCACCTGGTCAGAGCTTTGCTGAATCCAGAGTCGGACAGCATACTCCTTGGTCCATTTAGCTATCAGTGAGGTGTCTCCAGAGCACAGGGGAGAAATCGAGCAGAGGAGTCTTTTCCTGCCGCCATCACGCAAGATAAGCTGATGTGGCCAGCTGAGCTCAAAATTATGTACCCCCATCTTAAAATAACATTGTAACATAAACTTAAGAGGGGAAGTAAATTGTTTTAATATCAGGAACTGAGAACATCTCCAATACTAGTTCCAATAAAGACAAACTATTGAAGTCATGATGACAAATACCAACAGAGCTTGAACAAAACAAAACCAGTATTACCTCATATTACTACTACACAACTGACACACATAGGATACTTTTAATAATATATGTCACTACAATATTCATATTGATAAATTCTGTACATATAACTTGTAATTAAAATTGATTGTGATTCCTGGTTCCCTTTGTATTTGAATCAGGACACATATTCATTCATGACAGCAATGAATACATATTGTTATTTGAAAAGTTATCAGTGACTCCTTTAAGATATCCTTGTAGAGTGTTTTTATATGTATGTGAGTGTCACAGTGTTGTGATGTGTGGTGGAATAAATTAAATTGTTTATCTGTCTGTTGTTGTTATGACTTACACTTCATCATACACATACCCTAGACATACAACGTAGTCATCACACTATTCCAGAATAATTCTGACTGAGATATATATATATGTGGCAGCAAGTAAGGTTATCTATAATACACTACTCTTATTAGATAGATACCTTCACAGCTGATCTCAGTCAGTACACTAAGTCCCCTATAAATATTTATAAACCAAGGAATCTGTCCCATTTGCCTTCTTCATTGGCATTCATGTCCTGTCTTCAGTTCTCGCTCTTCTCCACTAGTTTATTCCTTGGATCTATGCTTTAGCTCTCTTATCTCGGGATCCCTAGAATATGAAGGACTGCCTGATAATAGCTAAAAATCAACGCGTTTTATTTTCTGAAATCGTAAAGTGCTATCGCCATCTGACAGCGGTCTTATTGCTCACTAGCACTTGTTCTAGTTCTTGTCATCAAGTTCCTTCATGAGTGATCTGATGTCATCAGTTCCTCGTGAAGTGATCTTGTCAATACCGGAGTTTCCTCATGTAGTGATCTTGTCATCAGTCCCCCTCATGAGTGTAAATCTTTAAATCCATCATTTTCCCACGTAGAGGTGATCTTGTCCGATCAGTCACCCTCATGAGTGATCTTGTCATCAGTCCCGAACATGATAAGTGATCTTTGTCATCCATTTGGTACCTCGAGAGTGAAAATCTTGTCATCAAAAATTTTCCCCCGTCGTGAGTGATCTTGTCATCGAGTTTCACTCTATGTGTGATATGATCTTGACGCATCAGTCCTATGCACGATAGGATCCTGTCAATCAGTTCCACATGAGTTATTCTTGTCATCAATTCCTCAGTGAGGTGATCTTGTCGGACCGCATCAGTTTTCCAGCATGAACGTGATCATTCCCGTCATCAGTTCCTCATGAGTGATCTTGTCATCAGTTCCTCCATGATAGTGATCTTTGTCATCAGTTTTACCTCTCGTGAGTGAATCTTGTGTCCGATCAGTTCCTCATGAGTGATCTTGTCATCAGTTCCTCATGAGTGATCTTGTCATCAGTTCCTCATGAGTGATCTTGTCATCCGTTCCTCATGAGTGATCTTGTCATCAGTTCCTCATGAGTGATCTTGTCATAACCACTATAATCCTTTTATTGTACGCAAGCACCCATTATGAATGTATAAGGCTTTTCTGTTCTTGTTCTTGTTTTGTTGTTCTTCATGTTTCAGTGCCACGCAATAGCACTGACTTGACCTTTGACACGAAAATTCTGGTTTTTGTAAGACTTAATTTTTCTTGACATCCTTCTTCTTCCTTCTTCCTTGTTCGTCCTGAAAAGGACGTTGGTTGCGTTGTGTCTGTTTACAGTGGAGCTGCGATATCTGCGCCTTTCAGCCGGCACATCCGACTTCAGCACGGCTTTTTTTGGGACCGAGTTTGCCTTCCCTCTTCGATCCCTACTCTCTCAGCCAGACTGCAGTGATGCAGCCTGTTTCCAGGACCACCACGTGGAGGTGGAGTAGGGTCTTGGTCAGCTCTGGTTCGCTAACCCTGACGCAAGCATTCAAGCTATGAGTCGCTGACTGCATTCTCTTTTGCTGCGTCTTTGAGTCCCTGACATCCATATAGTTCCCTTTCTTACTTAGTCGTTCCCCTTCTACCGTGAGGTGTAGAGGTTTGGAAGAGAGAGAGCGCCAGACTATTCTATCGGCTGTCTTCCTCCTGGCCTGGTTCCATTCTAGTCCTCGGTCCTTCAAAGATTGTCTAATGTTGTCCTCCCAGCGGACTCTGGGTCGTCCTCGGGGTCTGGAGCCTTGGCTCTTTGTTTCCCATGCTTGTCGTGGTAGCCGATCTTCTCCCATTCTGCAGACATGGCCAAACCATCTTAGTTGGGACTGTTCTATTTGGGTCTGTAGGGGGTGGATTTTAGGCCTTGACGTATCGTCTGGTTGCGGAACATGTCTCTTCTTGTCACCTCTACCACCTTCCTCAGATACCTCATTTCTGAGGTTTGGATCTGGCTTTTGTGGGTTGTAGTCATTGCCCATGACTCGTATCCATATGGCAAGACTGGGACATAGGTGGAGCAGTTTACATACATCTTCGTTTTCTTACCAACCTCTCTCTTGCTGAGGAATCCTCGATTTATGGCCTGAAAAAGTCTCCCAGCTGCTGCTTTTCGAGTGGCCAACTCTTCTTTGATGCCTCCCTTTCGGTCTATAATAGCTCCGAGGTATTTAAAGTGGTCGCCCTGCTCCAGGACCTGTTCTCCCAGCTTAATCTGATGTCTTCTTTCTTCTCGTGATATCACCATGGATTTTGTTTTAGAGCTGCTTAAGACTATCCCTATCTTCTCCAGCTCTTCCTTCCATACTTGCAGGTTGGATTGGAGATGTGCCTCTGATTTCCATATAGTTCCCAATGTAATGAAAGCTTCTCTTGAATTTTGTATTCTTATTTTAATATCACTGCCTGTCCCTCGAACTGTGTCTATTTTTAACTGCCAGTGTCTTGGTGTATATTAACTTTCATATATCCATCCATATATTACTGTAACTTGCTTTCTATATATATCTATGTCTTAATATCTTATTAGTCTCTCTGTGTCTCTATTTTTATTTATTTATCTATTTTGAACCATATCGATCTTTAAGTATCCATCAGTTGATCAAGTGGTTCTCGCTGTCTCTGCTTCTCCCTTTATATGCTTTCTTTTTCATGTCTACTTGTGTCTGACCTGATAGTTCACCAGGGTCCCTAGGGAGACAGATATTGAACAAGACTACTGTTTCCTCAATCGTGTCGTAGGTGGTGACTAATATGAGGTTGGAGGGTGGGGGAGGGGGCGCAAACAGTCAGTCTTAACATGTATAATAAATGACTACAGAATCAATCACTGCACCATCATGTGAATCTTTTGGTGTGAGGTTTTTATAACGGGACCAGCTGTATTGTTGGTCCCATGCTCCATAAACCCAAACAAACAAATTCACAAACCATACCACAACGTTTCCCCGCACAGTTTTAGAGGTCTCTCAGGAGACGAACAACGAACAAGGGACTAGGTCGGCCTCAGTCTTGGCCACAAAACACACGGCTAACGTCAGGCTGTACTTATGAAGCTGACAACTTCATCATTTCAAACAAATTTCTACAGAAACCACCTCTCCACGAGCATACGAATGTTTTTGCGCAGACTTTTTACAAGGGAACCAGGTGTATAATTGGCTATTTGCTCCATAAAGACCGAAAAAATGTGCATGAATTAATCGAATAAATATATATATATCGATATTGCACTTTTAATCTCAGGAAGATCTTCAAGCGTTCTGTAGTTAATAATTTGTTTACGATGAAGCACTGATTAAAAATGTTCTCGTCTAGCGATAAGTTAAAATTTATCACTCAGTTTCCGGTCCCCATGTTGCCACGCCTTTTTAATATTTAAGAACATAAAAAAACTCGCCACGGGCACAAGTTGAATTCTTTGACGGAATTATGCATCATTACTTTATCTAGTAATATGCTGATTAATTTAAGATATTACATTCTGATGAGGAACGTCTTTGGTGATGATGTAAATTGTGGCATAAGAGCTAGACGTCAATCTATGTTTAGACTAATGTAATTCCCTTTCTGCATCAGACTGGCAAACTACATCGTGTACAACAAATTGCTACATAAAAGTTCGCTGCAAGAGTACATGAATACCTTGATGCAGACTTCCTACACGGAGACCAGTTACAGTGGTGCTTCCAAGCTTCTTTAAGGCGCGAAAAGACAAGAAACAAAAAAAAAAGATTCGTTTTTCTGAAGGATAACTGCCTCATGTTAGCAGAGTTGATAAAAACAGTTATAAATGAAGGATGTGGGTTTGGTTTCGAAGCCAATCTCATCTCACTTAAAATATAAACCACTTTTGAGCCCTAAAAGTAGCAGGTTTAAGATGCCAAAAAATCTAAATTGTCTCAAGAATCTAAATTGCCTAAAGTCTAAATTGTCAAAAAAGTTGATGACTAGGACTACATGTGATGGTAAGATTGTGTCTAGTTGTGTTGGGTTTGCTTTCTTGTAGTTTTCTGTTAACGGGTCTGAAAGAGAAATCGTCTCCAGCTGCTGCTCTTACTGTGCTATTTCTACTACTATTGCTACTACTACTACTACTACTACTACTACTACTACTACTACTACTACTACTACTACTACTACTACTACTACTACTACTACCACCACTACTACTACTACTACTACTACTACTACTACTACTACTACTACTACTACTACTACTACTACTACTACTACTACTACTACTACTACTACTACTACTACTACTACTACTACTACTCCTGCTACTACTACTACTACTACTACTACTACTACTACTACTACTACTACTGCTACTACTACTACTACTATTACTGCTACTACTACTACTTGTGCTACTACTACTACTACTACTACTACTACTACTACTACTGCTACTACTACTACTGCTACTACTACTACTACTACTACTACTACTGATACTACTACTACTACTGATACTACTACTACTGCTACTACTGCTGCAGCTACTACTACTACTGCTACTAGTACTGATACTACTACTACTGATACCACTACTGCTACTACTGCTGATACTACTACTACTACTACTACTACTACTACTACTACTACTACTACTACTGCTACTGCTACTACTACTAGTGGGAAAAAACTTCACTTTCTCTCGCTCCCTCCTGTCTCTCTCTCTCTCTCTCTCTCTCTCTCTCTCTGTCTATCGGTTTCCCAGATACTTTTCTTTGCTTAGTCTTGTCCTTTCTTTAATCTTATCAGACTTTGGAACACCTTTTCTTTTCTCTTATCTGTCCTTCCACTGTGACGTGTATCATTATTGTTTGTCTCGTTAGATATTAGCAGCGAGGAAGGGAACCGGTAAGTCCAACTTTTACAGTTTAGACCATGTATAGATACAGTCTCTAACACTTCACTCCCTAACTGCAGCATCTGCTTTAAAACCTTTACCGTTAATATGTCTTTGGACAAATGAAAAAAACGCAAAACATACAACACAGCAACATGGTAAGTACGTCAGTTTTGCAGATGGGTAAGAACAGACAATAACGTTGAATTGTTTTTTTTTTAAATTCAACGTAGGCAATCCCAACCTTGTGCACACGCCCCTAAGTCTGGCCACCCATCATCCTCGTTCTTTTGTCAGAAGTTATGTAAGAATAGATCAACTTTTGCCTTCTATTTGATGATGCTTTGATATTAAACTCCATCATTCCATCATCAGTCAATCAATACCCTTCAAGTCCCCAATAAGCATAGGCCTTCAACAAAGACATGCCAAGTCCTGGGCGCACTTTTTCTCTTTCGTCATTTTCATTTATGTCTACAGTTCTCTCTATGTTTTTTTTTTTTTTACTAACTCTGCCTCTGTTACCCTGAGGATTCCAGAACAAGGACTGCCTTGTAATGCTATCAACAGGTTTTTCTCAATGTGTGTCCTATCCATCCCCAGCGCCTTCTTCTCTTCTCTTGTTCCACTGGCACTTGTCTGGTTCTTGTCATCAGTTCCACATCGGTGACCTTGTTGCACCAATTCAGACCTTCTATTCTACTCAAACACCCATTTATTATTTGCTACCTATTTTTGGTCGTCCATTATCGTTCTCAATTGTTCTAGCAGTTACATCTTAATTTTTGTTTTGCTAATATAAAATTATATAATATTGCATAGCTCCATGGGTAGGTCAAATTTTAATACAGTTTCTAGTCATGGTGATGGTGAGTTTTGTGGATTTCTGGTATTGTGTGAGTGGTTCTCTGTGCTGTTCATATTTCTTTGATGTTAGCTGTTAAGGATAGCTGGTGCAGATCTGTACGTGCCGCAGCTACTGAGTGGCGCAAAGTGATGGTATGCAGGATCAACACACAGTATAATGTTCAATTAACTCATCTCGTTAGGGGTCAACAGACAGTCAAACATAGACCAACCCCTCAACATGTAATCCAACACAGTTTTCTGTATCCAACAAATTTATTACATGTACAACTCCACATTATGTCACGGTAATAATGACATACACAGTTCCGTTAAGACAATTTTCTTTAGTAAAATTCACGACATACGTAATCCATAGATATAATACACTTCACGAAAAGATATATTTCATCATGCGCATCTTTCATCTTCCAAATCTTCATACATGATTATTATTATCTGTCTCTTGCTCATTAGCACGCAAGTCCATGAACGTACAATTATAGTAACCTTGAAGACATCTGAGATAATCTCGCTGTACATTTATGAAACACTTGACACTTAAAATCTTCCATATCTCGGCCACACACTCAGAACAGTAATGATCCCACATCAAAGTTGCGGGGTTATCTCTGCTCTCAATCTTAATCTATATTCAAATCTACAAGCAGCGTAATAATACAACATGGACGTTTGAAACATGGAATAGATATTATGTGTTCCTGGTGTTCTTCTTCCTTTACTGAACTGCGTCTCGTGTGAAATGGACGTTTTATCGCTTCAGAAAGGTCTGTCGTTAAAATTTTTCGACTAATCAAAAGAGTAGGTTTAAAAGCAAAAATGTCCGCGGGGCTCACAGACCAGAATACATTGCTGTCGCAACGGAGAGATGTACATTAAGATAGTGATGATAAACATGGCTGTCTTATGTTGAAGTAGGTGTCCGGAATGTTAGCGGATGAGACTAAGGGAGCATGGAAAATTTAGTTTAACGGGGTAGAGACCGAAGAAATAATGAACCTGTGTAAACTACGCTATTTTCTCTCTTGTAGGTACCCTTAACTGAATCTATCTCTGTATCTATCTATCTATCGATATATCTATCTATCTATCTATCTATCTATCTATCTATCTATCTATCTATCTATGATAGGGTGGGCGAGAGATGATGATGCTGTTGTGATATGTGATCACTTTCTTGCACACTCGCACCGACCCAAACAACAATAAAACTCTTGATTCTAAGGCAGGGGTTTGATGCGTGATGCCATATGATGATGGATGGCATCCGCATGTCTGGTTTTGTGTAGTGTGTAGATGTGTTCAGTCAAAACAATGTTCATGCAACAATAACAGGGCAATCCACATAGGACGTCAGTAAACTCACGACGTATAAAGTCAATGAGTCTTGAAACAGCCGTTGACGTTTTTCTTCATTATTTATTGTGGACGCCACAGTGACAAAATGGTTACGCAAATGTGTAGGCACATCAAACAGTCATTATCACAGCAACATTCAATACAGCAATAAACGGTAGACAGCATTACAATGATGAGTCAGATGCATGTTATATTTCATAGTGCTGTAAATGTAGTCAGGTGGAAAACTCCATCCTTTTCTATAACAGCCAGGAGATAACCAGATGTATGAGATCAGTTCACTCTCCTTAGTTTGACTTCAGCAAGACAGACACGTCTGCCGAAGTATAAATAATGTCCTCAAGAATATCCTCTAGATAATAAAGGTTTTCTAAACCTAGTTCATTTAACAAAGTAGCAAGTAATGGTCCTTGGTACCTGCATCAACCGATGCAGTACAATGCAGCGACATGTGAGCTGGGAAAGAACATCTCGTGACGACGACTTTCGGAGACAGGCTATGAATCGAAATCGCTCACGACCCAAAATCGATAGAGTTAATGAAAAAGTCAATTTACCTTGCTTTCATGAAATACACAGAAATATCACGCCTCCCGACATGTGCAAATACACTAGAGGTATTATCCCGAATAAACGAAATATCCATAAAGAGGACTACACATCCCTGACAGAACAAAAAATAGCGGAGATCCCCTCTTCAACCAGGCATCTCTTTCGCCATTCCAAATCGCTCACTCCCACTAGTGGTGGGCGGAAACCGATCGACCAAACAACAAGACAAGTCATGCGCAGTCCAGCGCAAAAATGACCACAGCTCAAAAGTTAACTGCATTCGATACTAACGCGAGAAGACAAATGCTTACCGAGAAAAGTGACTATAGATTTCAAGCAGTTGTTGCCCTTGCGTTATAAAACAGATATTGAAATAAAACGATGTTGCGAGAATTTATCACGCAACATATCACCACCTCCTCCCGATAAAAAAAAAAATGTGGAACATATTTTTTTTTTTCAATATCAAAGAGCAAGCGATAAGCGGCTCAAAACGCACGAATTATGCGCTGATAATTAATTAAATTGCCAAACAATAGGCTAATTATAGAGTGTCTGGTGAGGATATACCTCAACAGAAAAATAAATATGTCTCAAAAAATATTCACATCGGGGAGGTGTCACCAACACACATCACGTTAGCATGTAAACACAATATACGTATGCAAGTTACTATAATCATCATTAAACAGCATACTCTAATATTGTCTTTAAAAATGGATGTACAAATCTGATAGGAAAATTTAAATAGTACATTCTTTGACATGTAATGACATAAGTACATAGCAAAGTTAAACTACATGACGATCCAGGACATATGCTCTGGTATTCCGAGGGTAAGTACACAATCTAGAACTCGTAAGGTAAGTCCTCAGCTCAACAATGACATTCTGAGAAAGTACAAGCAATATAATGCTAATTAATAACTAATATGCTTCATAAGGTACAATACATTATTAATAATTGTGGCTGTTTAGTAAACTAACGGCCCTTATATTAACTACTCAGTCCTCCTCTATCATTTTAAAAAACGAACAGAAGAAGATGACAACAAAGCACGATAGTGTGTACATATAAAGTAAGTACAGATGTGCTAATCTATTGTAGAAATATAGGTGTGTTATGACTCTGTAATATATAGAAATATAGGACAGAAGTATTAGTTGGAGTCATGTGGGCATCTAGACAAAATGTCAGCCATCACATTATCCGCACCACGGATAGCTCGTACCGTGAAGTGAAAAGGTTGAAGAGCTATAGCATATCGAGTGGATCTCGAACTCTTCAAATTCTTAGTCTGAATAGCTGTAAGAGCTTTCTGATCAGTCTCTAGAATGAAATGTGCGCCCAGGAGGAATCTTTGTAGCTTTAGAATTGACCAAACCATCGCTAACAACTCACGGTCTAAAACCGAGTAGTTCCTCTCTGCCGCATTTAGTTTTCTAGAAATGTACATAACAGGATGCAGAGTATTTGCATATTCTTGCATCAGTGCTGCTCCAATCCCAGTGGATGAAGCATCACTCCGAAGAACAAAAGTCCTATCAAGAGTAGGTAATCTTAAGATGGGAGGAGAAGAAAATATATTCTTGATTTGGTCTAGTGAAGATTGGCATTCTTCAGACCAACGGACCAGATTAGGCGAACCTTTCTTCAACAATGTTGAGAGAGGTGCCATGATCGAAGATAAATTTGGAATAAATCTCCCATAAAATTGAATTAAACCTAAGAGACTCCTAACTTGTTTCTTCGTTTTAGGAACAGAGATGTTCAGTATTTTGGAAGTATTGTGGTCTTCTGTCTTCAAGAGACCATGACCAACACGATGACCCAGGAAAGAGATTTCACCAAAACCAACAAAAGCTTTAGAAGGTTTTGCTGTCAAATTATTCTCACGTAGAGTGGACAGTAAGTCATATAACCCTAAATAGTGATCTTCCCAGGTATCACTGAAGAGACAGATGTCATCTAAGTATGCGATGACATCCGAACGATGTGACAGAATTCGACGCATCATGCGAACGAAAGTGGCAGGGGCGTTCATGAGACCAAAAGGCATAACATTCCATTGAAATAGACCCCTAGGTGTAGAAAAAGCAGTAAGAGGTTTGGCATGCTCTGCTAAAGGCACTTGCCAATAACCTTTAGACAAGTCAAGTTTAGTGAAGAATCTAGAATTAGAAAGTCTAATCAGTAGATCTTCTAACAAAGGCATCGGTTCAGCGTCGAACTTTGTGACCTGATTCAATTTGCGATAATCAACGCAAATTCGTATGTTCTTATCCTTCTTCCGGACAATAACCATGGAAGAAGAATATGGTGAAGTCGATGGTTCAATTATATTTAATTGAATCATTTCATCCAATTCCTTTTCCACTTGCGACTGAAAGTGTATAGGAATAGGATACGGCCTAACCCTAATTGGATTATTGTCGGTAAGAATTATGTCATGTTCTATGACATCTGTGTGTCCAGGAATGTCAGTGAGAACATCCTGAAATGTTTGTAACATCGACGAGACTTGTCGATGTTCGTCACCAGAAAGATTAGGAGAAACAGAAACGTTTTTCCAAGATTCCGTAGAATGTAATGGAACCACTGGAAGGGGAAGGTTGACATCAGAGAAGGTAGCTTCCTCATCCTGAATGACAGACAGGGATGAATAATGACCGTGAGGTGCAGGAGCATCATCCGTTGCCTGGAAAATAGGCAGCAAATAGTCCGGACGTTCGTGAAATTCCGAAAGCATGTTTATGTGGAAAGTTTTATGCTTTCCATCAATATCGACCACATAGTCAACATCGGAAATCCGAGAGACTATTGCATACGGACCTTTCCATGCAATAAGAAGTCTATTTTCCCTACTGGGGAGTAGGACGAATGCTTTGTCACCTGGACAAAGTTGTCGTAGACATCTATTCTTGTTAGCAAACTGCCTTGCCTTCTCTTTAGCAATTTCTGATGAAGCAGTTGCTAGCTTACATGCCTCAATGATCTTTTGTCTAAGAGCAATGACATACTCATATGAGGATTGAGTTTCATCGCTAATATCATCGGCAGTGATGAGATCGTGTAATAAAGACATAGGGCCGCGTGGACGCGCGCCAAAGACAAGTTCGAAGGGAGAAAATCCTGTGTGTTCATTAGGGACTTCTCTATAGGCAAAGAGAGCCGCGGGTAAAACCCTGTCCCAATCTTGAGGATGATCTTCAGTTATCTTACCAAGCAAAGTCTTGAGCGTTCTATTCAGACGCTCAACTAACCCATTAGACATAGGATGGTAGATACTACTGAGAGATCGTTCAATATGTAAGGTAGACATTACCTGTGACATAGTGTCAGATATGAGTTGAGTGCCATGGTCTGACAATATTTCTCTGGGGAACCCCAAGCGAGAAAATATCAACCAAAGAGCATCTGCGATATCTGTAGTAGATATGCTCTTAAGAGGAATAGCCTCTGGCCAACGTGTGCACATATCGACACATGTAAGGATAAACTGATGTCCTCTGGCCGACTTGACCTTAAAAGGGCCAATAATATCTATGGCCATTTTCTGAAACGGCCGAATAGGAATGTCAGCAGCCTGGATAGGCGCAGCATGTCGTGGTCCTCTAGATTTGACCTCCTGACATACCTTGCATGATCGGCAGTAAATACGAATGTCCTTATTGACAAAAGGCCAAAAGAAAGCCGCAAGGACTCTCGACTTCGTACGGGCAAAACCCATATGTCCAGCACATTGCGAGTCATGAGCATGTTGTAATATTTGGACTCTCATGCTCTTGGGAACAAGAATTTGCGAATGTGCCGACGTAGTCGAATCTTGTACCATACGTACAAGTACGCCGTTTCTCATTGCAATCCAAGATTTTCTATTTGTATCCTGATTCGGATCACCTTTCTTCGCAAGAACGAAGAATTTTTTTAAAGAAGGATCTTCTTCTTGCAATTTTATGAAAGAGTCACGAGTAATTACTAAGTGACTATCTTGGCTATCAACTTCATTATCACTATTCAGTGAAGTTTCGGGTGTTTGTAGAGCTTGTGCTCTTGTAACTACTGCATTTGTAGCTTGCATGTTATTATCTTCCCAAGCAGCAATCTGCTGTGGGGTACACTCCCTAACTCCGTGAATACGACCAATAATAAGGTCCGCAATAGGATTAGGTAAGAGACAAGCATGCACATCTCCAGTAAAGAAAGGAGTGGCAATGCGAATTACAGCAGTAGGATATTTTTCTAGAGTGCCGCCAAATGTGACACATTTAATAACCCTTCCTGTAGCACAAGATGGATCTACAAGCGATTGTCTAACACCAATAGTGGTGCATCCGGAATCGAAAAGTAGTGAGACCGGAGTATCATTAACAAGACCCTTATGTAGAATTAAAGAACCCCTCCCGTCATGCGCAACAGCAGCAGGAAGAGCGGGAAGTGGGTGACCACAACTCAAAGTAGTTATGGTACCCGGTTCGAATAAAGTACTGCATTGGGGGCATTTGTTTGCTCTCTCAAAGTCAAAAGCAGAACTAGTGACAGCGTCAAAGTTTTTACTATCAACAACATGATTACAGGCTCCCTCAGTTTCCTGTTGTACAGCATTAGCCTGCTGATATCTCTTTTTTTTGTGTTGAGATCTACCCCGACTATTATTACCTCTGAAGTTATCAGAGTTATTATTATCTCTGCAGTTATTATTGTCTCTATTGTAATTGTTATACTGGTTCGAATTCCAGTTTCCACGATTACTATCATGTTCACATTGATGCGAACATCTATTTGTTTGGTTCTGAGGTCTTCGGCAGGAATAACCTCTATTACCATATCCTCTTTTGAAATGCTTATAATTATTAGGGTGATAGTAACGACCACTATCAGGTTGTCTCCAATTCTTCGAAGAAGAATCACCATGAAATTGGTTTCCATGATTTTGACAGAAATTACCGCTGCCCTTTCTATCAAAATGTTGTTGGGATCTACGAGCAAAGTTTTGACCATACGGAGCTGCCGAAGCAACTGGTAAACCTTCTTTCACCTTAGAGTTACCCATGGTTATGTGTGGGTGCGCAGTTACGTATTGGCAACAGAAATCTTCCATTTCTTTTATTGTTTTAGGTTTACGTTCATGAAGGAAAGCAAGGAAAGACTCATTGACAGACGACATGACTTTGTCTCTAAGTATTAAGTCCATAAGTCCTTCATAAGTTTTTTTCCGTCTTAGATAGTTCAACCCATCGTGAGAAAGTAATGCGTATTCTTGCAATAAACTCGGAGAATTCAACTCCATTTTCAGGTAACATGTTTTTTAAATTGTAGACGATAGCCGTCTTCGTTAAGCTGATATTTCTTTAACAAAGCGGCCCTGACAACCTCATAATTGCTCTTGTCAGGTTCATCCACCATATTTAATATACTTAGAGCTTTACCTGTCAGTATCCCTGATAACTGATAAACATATTTTGCTTTGTCTATGTTATGAGCTGTACATGCTTGTTCAAATCTGTCCAGATAGAACATTATGTCATCACTGGAAGGACTAAATGTTGGTAACTTAATCTTAAAAGTATCATTATTAGCCTTCCCAGAAGATGAACCCTTGTTTGAATCATTACCATTACTCATGCTCGTCAATTTCAATTTCTCCAACTCTAAAGCTAAGAGTTTTTCTTCATGTTCCATTTTTGCTTTCCTCTCATCAGACTCTCTTTGTAACTTCCTTTCTTCAGCTTGAGCCTGCATTTGAAGTCTTTCATTTTCAGCTTCTTTTTCAAGTCTTTTATTTTCAGCTTCTTTTTCAAGTCTTTTATTTTCAGCCTCTTTTTCAAGTCTTTTATTCTCAGCCTCTTTTTCAAGTCTTTTATTCTCAGCCTCTTTTTGAAGTCTTTCAGCTTCTAGCTGTAGCTGGAGTTTTCTCTCCTCAGCTTCTGATTCCCTTTTTTGTTTTTCCATTTCCATTTGGAATCTCTTTTCATCCACCTGCATCTGCAGTTTCTTTTGTTCAGCTTCCATATGCAGTTTCTTTTGTTCAGCTTCCATTGCTTTATCATATCGAGCAGTTGCAAATTCTTCTAACTTATCACCAGTCTTCCCAAGCAATTTACCCTGCTCAATAAAGTGCTCAAATGTAGACATGTTGTCTAACATATGAGTCCAAAACCTGAAATAATTAACTAATTTATTTCAAACCTAAGTGTAACAAGTCTTAATTAAGCACTTGTATATTCACATCACATTATATTATCCCAGTCTCTGTGGGAAACAAGTCTCCAATCAAAGAACTTGTATATGAAATATCAGCACTCAAATCTTGATCATAAGTGCACTTCTCATTCAATAGTGCACGACACTATTCATCATTCATTTATCATCAGTATAGTAGTAACAGTGCATTAGCATAGCCCATTAACTAATTACTATAACTGTAAACAATGACTATGTAAACACATGCAGAATGTAAACATTGAAAATGTAAACAATACAAACAATGTAAACAATAACAATGTAAACAATAACAAAGATCAGCAACAATACAAAAACTTTCGCAGAAATCAACTAAAAATAAAGCAGAAATTAATGAAATATCACAAAAAATGTGACGATATCTGCGATAGAATTAAACAAAATACATGACACCACAGTGTATAAACAAAAATGTTGTATGAAACTAAATTATAGACAAGAGTAGGCTAACAAATACAAACAAATCACAACAAAACTAAAGAATGTGAAATAATAACGAAAACAATATTAAAACATGTCATCACAGCTAACATAAATAGCAACAGAAGTCGCTTAGCAAATTCCAGTATCGGAAATTTGCAAACCCTACAGAAAACGCTCACAATAGACGACCTCTATGACGTGGCATAATCTAACGGAGACACCACCCAACCGAGAACCCGCTGAAATATAAACATATAAATATACAAATAACATATAGACATATAATATATAGAATGAGATGATACACAGAAGACTCAGCAGAAGTATAAGGGCACAGTTTACATACAAACAGGCCACTTAACTTAAAGGCTTCCAATCGTAGAACAGCAGAAAAACGGATGTCAATCAACGTCCTAAAGAGCGAAGCTCCAACGATGATGGCACATCTGAACTGCTTCCACTGCTAACACGATGGTACAAGAGCTTCTGAAATACTGTGTGTTGAGTTGTTTCGGCACTTGACCTTCTAATCCAAAAGTAATTTGATGGAAATCGGTACTTGGCCTTCTTCAGAAAACAACCCGTTTCAACCGGCACTTGACCTTCTCAAAAAACGACAGCACTGGAACCTTGACAGCAGCAACTTGCTTGACTTGCGTAAAAGATAACAGCAGTCCGAGTTATCCGGCAACATGTAACAACGCCGGGTACTGTCAAATTCTTGTTTCCGTCAAAAGGTTGAAATTTTGACTTTTACCGGGCAACGCCGAGTACTTTGAAAATTTTGAAGATGTTGACTGTATTGAAGAATGTTAATTTCTTGAAGGATGCTGATGAATTCTTGTTGAAAATGAAGTGGGTAAGGGACCCCGTGTTTGCTAGTACCAGAATCAAACCAGCTTATGGCCACCAAATGATGCGTGATGCCATATGATGATGGATGGCATCCGCATGTCTGGTTTTGTGTAGTGTGTAGATGTGTTCAGTCAAAACAATGTTCATGCAACAATAACAGGGCAATCCACATAGGACGTCAGTAAACTCACGACGTATAAAGTCAATGAGTCTTGAAACAGCCGTTGACGTTTTTCTTCATTATTTATTGTGGACGCCACAGTGACAAAATGGTTACGCAAATGTGTAGGCACATCAAACAGTCATTATCACAGCAACATTCAATACAGCAATAAACGGTAGACAGCATTACAATGATGAGTCAGATGCATGTTATATTTCATAGTGCTGTAAATGTAGTCAGGTGGAAAACTCCATCCTTTTCTATAACAGCCAGGAGATAACCAGATGTATGAGATCAGTTCACTCTCCTTAGTTTGACTTCAGCAAGACAGACACGTCTGCCGAAGTATAAATAATGTCCTCAAGAATATCCTCTAGATAATAAAGGTTTTCTAAACCTAGTTCATTTAACAAAGTAGCAAGTAATGGTCCTTGGTACCTGCATCAACCGATGCAGTACAATGCAGCGACATGTGAGCTGGGAAAGAACATCTCGTGACGACGACTTTCGGAGACAGGCTATGAATCGAAATCGCTCACGACCCAAAATCGATAGAGTTAATGAAAAAGTCAATTTACCTTGCTTTCATGAAATACACAGAAATATCACGCCTCCCGACATGTGCAAATACACTAGAGGTATTATCCCGAATAAACGAAATATCCATAAAGAGGACTACACATCCCTGACAGAACAAAAAAAAGCGGAGATCCCCTCTTCAACGAGGCATCTCTTTCGCCATTCCAAATCGCTCACTCCCACTAGTGGTGGGCGGAAACCGATCGACCAAACAACAAGACAAGTCATGCGCAGTCCAGCGCAAAAATGACCACAGCTCAAAAGTTAACTGCATTCGATACTAACGCGAGAAGACAAATGCTTACCGAGAAAAGTGACTATAGATTTCAAGCAGTTGTTGCCCTTGCGTTATAAAACAGATATTGAAATAAAACGATGTTGCGAGAATTTATCACGCAACAGGGTTGTATTTATTCACACAACCCTATCAGCAACAATAAGCACATAAAGCAATCGTTATAAAGTAAACCAAACGAAACAAAACACCCAGCCAGTGCTCAATTGCTAACCTGAAACACAAACAAAGCACTGACTAGTTAAAATCATAATAAATAATTAATGAGAAACACCGAGCTCTCACCTGCCAAACAGTCCGTTCTTCCACGCTACCTGAAACATCCCACTATTACACACACATCTACTCTCATACATGTCTCACATAGTGTGATGTTGTGCATGAGGCTGGCAAAGTCACCATGTAACTGTGGCAGAGATTTATGATTAATAAATTTCTATATCTTTTCTTTATTCTACACTTGTATTTTACCTTTCTTTCGCTCTTTTATTTTTTTTTCGCATACGCTCGATTGTTAACGAATACTCTCCCATTCAAACCTTTGTCTTTTCCTTTCTTATTTAGCGACGCATTTTATTGCTGTTAAGCTAATTTCTTGGATGAGAGATCGAAATCGTGTTAAGTCGTTCTCGACAGGGATAAGAAGAAAGACTATCGTCTATCACTTTTCTCTGATCTGTTTCGCCTATAGTTAATTATTCTCGGTGAAAGATTTGAGATGAAAGACATTGATCGCTGGGAATGGCCATATGAAGCAAAAGGTGTAAAACGCACACTGGAAGTTTTATTGCCGATGTCTGATCAGATCGAGAGAAGTTACTGTAGGTGTTAAGTCTGGTTTCGGTTTCTGTGTGAGAAATCCCCCTGATTCGTAGAATGAGTAAGGAAATATGTAAATCTGGACGTAGGTGCTACATCTGGCAAATGAGTCTGGGTTTCGGGTTTTAGACGTAATATTTTCCTTTGATTTCAGAGAGATATATACCACAGAAATCTAACTTTATTCATTCAGTACTGCCACAGCTTTAGAGAGACATCTAGCTCGTAGTTCTAGAACACGTTGTATAAGTGAAGTTCTTAGTTTCTCGTTAGAGACATCTAGCTGAGTTCTAGAATACATTATATAAAGAGACGTTCTTAGTTTCTCGTGGAGATAATCTTAGAAGTCTGTGTGAAGGTAAAATATTACATTTCACTAGTTATTTCTGTGCAGAGTGATTGAATGATAGTTCAGTATTCTCTAAAGTTTACTGTGTTACAGTGGATAGCAAATAAGTTATAATTTCTAGCTAACTCATTCGGCTATTAATAAATTTAATTAAATTGCTAGTAACAAGTCAGAGAATAGTTTTACCATCTAAATTAATGCATTGATTCATCATTGAGTATTGACGAAATATATGTGTATTTCTAATTCATGATGATTGATTTTTGTAAAAACTAGAATTTATTTCACGGTAGTTTTAAACGATAAGACAAGCTTTAAGTTTGCGGTTTATAATTTAAGTTAAATAACCGAAGTGAACATATTCTATTTACGCGTAGGATTGTATAATATTAGGGTTGAGTATTTATGTTTTTCTTTTCCTTATACAGTATCTGGGTAAAACCCAAAACCTACCAGCGGTTTTTCAGTATATATGAGACTAACCTAGAAGAAACATTTTTTACTTAAATACGTTAGTTTACAAGTCAAAACCTGTCTGGCATCGTGTTTGCATCCAGAAATAAACAGAGTACCCATCTCACGAACTTTAAAACTAAATGATGTAACTGGGGCTATAGAGCCAGAATATATTTCTTCCCTAAGTCTCATGTACATTCAGCCCCTGTGGCGAGAAAAAAAAATTACAAGCAGTAACATTTCCGACGTTTGACCAATTGTGGTGTGACCAATAATTCTAGATTGAGAGAAGTTACCAACCTGCCTTTTCCTAAGCACTGGAAACCTCGAGATTCTGACCTTGTGAGCCCGTTTATAATTTCTTACCTGAACGGATTCAAGTGATATTAACAGTTATCTTAAAATATAGTTGTAAAGTGAACGCTCCCCGGAACATTGGATGAAACCTGTATCTGCAGAGCTGGGATTCGCTTTATCAAACGAATACAGATTCACTGTTTGTGTGTGTCCTAAAGCTTGCGCCTGAAGGTGAAAGACATCAATTTGTAAGTAAGAAAGTACGTCCGTGGCCACGGGTGAATGAACAGAGAAAAAGCAGGATCGAGTGATTCCTTTATGGTATGATTTATGCACCCACTTTGTAATTTCACTATGCAAGTTGTTGCTAATGCTGTTTTCCTCTTAGAATAGATTAATGTATCAACTCTGTTCTTAAACTATAGAGGGAAATACTAGACAATAGCGTATAAATCTGAGACTCTTTGGGGGCCATAACTTTTCTTCTAACGGGATCGTGGGCTAAACAAAGGGGGAAAGGATTACACCTATGGGTCTATTATTCTTTTAGTAAGTCATTAACCTATGTGTATTTATATGTGCTTGATAAGCGAACTTATTTATTGTGGACAATTTTCTTTATGTTAATAACATTTACATAAACTTTATTCAAGTGTGTCGGTCAGCTCGTTCCAAAATATCTATATTCCATGGTTATAGTTTTTCACGTCTGTGCGTCTAAGTGTCGTCACTTATGTGTGTGTGTATGCGAGTGGTATATATAGATTACTATATATGTTCTAATAGACTGTCTGACTAAACTAGTTCTGTTGTAGAGATAGGCTGAAAGAGAGAAGATTTTCGATTTCAGGGACAGATTCTAATTAGTTTCCACCATCTCACTCGTGAAAAATCTATTTTCTTTACATTACCTTTCACTGAGCTATCACCTGTTCTATTTCTATTCAGAAGGGACCAATCTATGTCTTAATTCCCCGATCGAAAATCTACGACAGTAACACAGATCGCTACCGAAACTACTACTGCAAGAGCATATGAAGGCTTCATGCATAGGCCAGCCACATTGGTAGCCCCATGCCCTGATTGCTAAATCAGAGGCACATCTCCAATCCAACATGCAAGTCTGGAAGGAAGAGCTGGAGAAGAGAGGGATGGTCATAAGCAGCTCTAAAATAAAATCCATGGTGATATCACGAGAAGGAAGGAGATATCAGATTAAGCTGGGAGAACAGGTCCTGGAGCAGGTCGACCACTTTAAATACCTTGGAGCTATTATAGGCTGAAAGGGAGGCATCAAAGAATTGGCCACTCGAAAAGCAGCAGCTGGGAGACTCTTTCAGGCCATAAATCGAGGATTCCTCAGCAAGAGAGAGGTTGGTAAGAGAACGAAGATGGCTGTCTACCCCTCCACCTATGTCCCAGTCTTGACATATGGATGCGAGTCGTGGGCAATGACTACAACCCACAAAAGCCAGATCCAAACCTCAGAAATGAGGTATCTGAGGAAGGTGGTTGAAGTAACAAGAAGAGACATGGTCCGCAACCAGACGATACGTCAAGGCCTTAAATCCCACCCCCTGCAGACCCAAGTAGAACAGTCCCAACTAAGATGGTTTGGCCATCTCTGCAGAATGGGAGAAGATCGGCTACCACGACAAGCATGGGAAACAAAGAGCCAAGGATCCAGACCCCCAGGACGACCCAGAGTCCGCTGGGAGGACAACATTAGACAATCTTTGAAGGACCGAGGACTAGAATGGAACCAGGCCAGGAGGAAGACAGCCGATAGGATAGTCTGGCGCTCTCTCTTCCAAACCTCTACACCTCACGGTAGAAGGGGAACGACTAAGTAAGAGTTTTCTTTTCCAGTGGATAAAAGATGTTCTAATACATTTTTCCGTTCCTAAGAATTTAGAATCCTAATTCTAATTTATTTCTGTGGCAAGGTCCGAGCTGTGTACTTTGACGATTTCAGGAATGCAGTATATCAAACTTTTCCTACGTTATATCGTAAGTTCCCCGCCCACGCTTCCACCTGGCGTTTTCTGACAAACTCCCAATTAGCGCGGTTTTTTTTATTGGCCCCTCAGAAGCCAGGCAATACATTCAAAGTTCATATTATGAAAACGTTTCCTCATGCAGTATTCTGTATTATTCTTGCGTTTGAAAATTTCAAACAGTCATCCTCCGTTCATGGAGTTGCTACATCCGACAATTCTTGGTAATTTTTACGTTACAACTTCTTACATTTTTCCTGTCGAGTCGGAAGTAATTATGCAATCTTAAGCAAACACCTCGTGCTCGCATTTACCAGGAGTCAATGTGCTATTATCATGTTTTAGGGACTCAGTTAATCTTTCAGGTATGGGCGATACGCTTGTCTGGCCCTGTCATGCATCGAAGCGTGAAACGTGAAGAGAGTGCTACCAACAAAATAATGCACCTAATTCAGTAGGCACAACAAATGTAGTTCAATACTGCCGGAGAGGAGAAGAGAGCGCACAAATTATGTCACAATATCCTCACTGTTATCAATTGGATATACATGCAGCAAATGTTAAAGCAAGATGCAATACCTGTCATTTGGCTGATAGATTCTTTTTTATATTTGTTTTGGGGGGTGGGGGTGGGATTGGAATCAAACACCATCTCAAGTAGCCAATAAAAGGAAGTTACAATATAGAAAAAGGTCAAGGTAGTCCCATAGCAGATACTGCCGTAGGGGGGTGAAGTGTTAGAGACTTAACCATACTAGGTCCAGCATCCAGAGGCGGGGTGACCAATTCCCTTCCTCGCTGCCTTTTTCCTTTTCTAACTCAAAGTCTGATACTCATTTACAACTGGGTAGTGGAGCGTGTCGGTACCGTGATTCCAACTCGGCGTCTTTGCCGCGAGAGACCAGCGCTCTAACCACTCTGTTAAACGGACGCTCTATAGAGCAAAGACAACAACAACACATGTTGCCAGCAATGAAGTCATATGTTGAACAATCCGTATCTTACGTTGAGCTGTACTGTTACTGTGAGCTTTCATTGTATGAAATAAAATAGCTTTCAGTTCTCTTTATCTTGACGTTTGTTTTGAACACCTGTTGTAAAATTGCCCAAAATATGAACAACAGAGAAAACACATATGGCCGTCACCAGAACCACTCCTGGTCAAACTCTATGTCTCGTAGATACCAACAGTCTTAGACTGATCACCGCTGTCTTTAAACATATTCAAGTTGACGTCTGAAAGTGTACGAAAAAAAAGTTTTATATAAATTAGTTTGCTAATAGTTAATAAATAACAATTTAAAAATAGGAACGGGCTTTCCCAGTCACCTTTTAGTATAATGTACTTTCCTAATCCTCTGATTCACGAGCTCCAGGATCAACAAGCTGTTCTTCAGTGGCTCACTCAAGCAAGGTGATCATTACGTTTGATATGATTCTCGTCCCTAGCGACTTTATCGATCCCTCTACTGCTGTCTGATCTTTCGAACATTTCAGCACATCAGATATTTGCTTGCTCCATCCATCGTGTTATTCGGTCCATCAGATACTCGACTGTTGTCTCAGTCAGTGCCTTGTAACTCCCAATGGAGCACATGTCCTCAAGTAAAAAAAAACCACTAAACCTTCCTTCTCTACCGTACACTCAAGGTCGCTTTTAGCTTGTCCTGAGTTGTGACGTGGTTCCTTTCCAGAGGACCTTCTTCTGTCTTGGATGGCTGGATTATTTTCTTTAGTAGACTTGTCCATATTGTTGATGTAGTTTTTGTGGCTTCAATTTTTCTACAGGATCCGATCGGATAGTTGGCTCATTGCTCAACCATCCTTAGTCGCCCTTCACGACATGCCTGGCAGGTTGGAGTATTGCTATTCGTTGTTTCCCTTTTTCAGCCCCGGAAACTCACGGACGGCGGTTATCATCGTGTTGTCCAGTTCATTAGATCTTCTCTATTGTCTCCGCCATCATGTTGTCCAGTACATTAGATCTTCTGTTGTCGCAGCCATCATGTTAAGATCTTCTCTGTTGTCTCAGCCATCATGTTACCCAGTACGTTAAATCTTCTCTGTTGTCTCGGCCATCATATTACCCAATACATTAGATCTTCTCTGCTGTCTCGGCCATCATGTGGCAAAGTACATTAGATCTTCTCTGTTGTCCTAGCCCTGCTAGCATGACATTCCATACCTTCCCTTTCTTCCCTTAATTCTGTTGACTTCGACCTTTTTGTCACTAGGTTATTTAGACCTTTCTTTCTCAGTATGATATTCATCAGTCGGTTCGCGTTTCCCGGTTCTCCGTGAAATATAACTGTTGCGTGCATTGTTATATGTACTATAGTGGTTGTGATACAGCCAAGTGAAGTCTAGAGACAGTCCCATGCAAACGCCAACAGTTATTATAAATTGAAATAAGGCAATCTCGTCGACACAGACAATTGTGTAATGGTGCGATAAAAGCTCCAATTGAGTTGATAATCCCTTATGATTAATTGCAGAAACTGGCCATCTTACACAAGGCCTTCATAGACTGGAACATATCGAAGGAATGTAGCCGTCTGCATGTCTAAGTCCGCGCCACAGTCTCCTACCGTGAAATCGTCAAAATATTAGGCTGTAGTAATTTAAAATACTCTCCTGTCAATCGCCAAACATCTCTGGCATTCAATGAAATGCAGACATCATATAAAAATGCGCGTAGAACAGCGGACATTAAAATACTTCAGCAGGAGCTCACACGCACACGCCTTGACACTTCGAGAACGTTGCCCAAAAAGCCCGTTAGCAAATGTTAATCACTTCTGCTTTTATCACGCGCGTCTGCATACATTATTTTTATATGACGTCATTTTAATACGGTAGCGTTCCGTTCAATAATTGCTCCATTTGGGCACAGCGATGTTTCAAACTAGTGAACGCATCGCGGTGTGCAAAGGACTTGTAACATATTTACTCCCTGATTCTACTTGGAACGTGCTGCAACTCTTAATCTTGACCAGGGATACGAGCGATCTAGTCACCTATCTGCGAAGAACCAAAACACCATCGAGAGCAGAAACCCCAGCAGCTAAGTGTACAAATAAAAGCTGCCATGTGAAACTTCCCCTTATATTAATCCCCATTAACATCATATGATGGTGACCAATTTTTGTTAAAGAATTATTCAATTTTTAATACCTCTTAAAACGACCAATTTAGTTGTTAAAGAATTATCCAGACCAGAGCTACAATTTTTAATACTCAGCTGGGGGCTTAACGAAGAAGGTAACCTTTAAGAAGACCAACAAAAAATTAGTTAGAGTAACTCATCATTTTGTTCTCGCCTGAATATCTTGTGAACACTCCCTGGAGGTAGAAGCATCATTATCCTTCTATCTACAACTCTACCAAGAGTAATCTTGTTCGAAGGTAGACACCTTTGAAGACCAAAATTAGTTACTCTTGAGTTTTGGCCACTGTTGGACCACTACTGCAGAGCTAAGGAGAGGCAAACCGTGACAGTCATGTCCTGTCCATCTCCGCTTACTCTCTTTAATCTTCAGCTATCTAATTCCAGTTATCTAATGTGGAGGATGAAACAAATATATCTACTGGAGAATTTAAGATTTTTTTTTCACATTTATGCTAGAACATCATCATCATCTTCAGCTGCCACTTCCCCAACGAAAGTCGGCTGCATTGGGTCTACAGCGCCTTATGTTCCTTGTATTGATGGTGCACTCTGATAGACCCTTTCCTGCATCTCTTGATGTTATCTTTCCTCTTATACAGCTGTTTTCCTCTTACAAATTTGCCTCCAATTCTTCCTTCTTTTGTTGCCTCCACTAAGGTGTTATAACAACCAAACGTTTATTTTCTGAGATTATCTGAAGAGTTACATTTTAATCAAGCAGATCTGAAGACAAATCTCACTTTATTAATCCTGGCACTCATGTCCCGGTTTGTCCCCCCTTTTTCGCCATATTACTTCCCAAATGGGAACTCTGCACTTCTTTAGTCAACTGGCCATAATTTTTTAAGCGAATATGTATGACTGTTAAATGTCTTTATTCCCTTTGTCTTGTTAACTTTGACTCATGTTTCTGTTTTACCTCTACTATCGTCTCTGTGTCTTTTCCGCATGACTTGTCAATAGTGTGAGGTGAAATGTAAAAGATCCATCAGTTTTATAAATGTTTAGCTAACGCATTTACCTTGTTTCCTTTTCTATTTTTATTCCAAGAGGATCGTAATTTTTTTTCCATCTTATATTTCCGTAACCCGAAGTAGTTCCCGGCGTGGGATGGGGGGGGGGGGGGATGTCTTTGAGAAGACAAGAAGTAATATGACTAGTACCACCTCAGGTATGTCTTGCAAAACGACTTATGTGGTTGTGTATGAGACTTGCGGCCTCGTGTAAAAAAAAAAACATGCTACGTAAACCATTACTGAAAGAGCATGTTGTCACGGCGTATTTCTAGGCCGTATTTCTAGATTGTTAGTCGGTCGAAATCGTCCTGATAGTCATGTGATCAGCGGAGTCATGTGATCGGCGGAAGTAACGGAATGCGCAAGGCTGGCGTGAATATAGTCAGTGGAGATTTGACTGCCATCCATGGCGGACACATTTTTTGGTATGCCAGCATCGGCTGTCTGTGATATCTAGGAGAGTGACGCGGTGCCCGCCATCTGAGCCCTATTCCAAATGTTAGCTGTTTCTGCTATTAAGGTTTCCATGGAAGTGGTTATTTACTTAGCGCTGTGTTTGGTACATGCTAAGTTATTGTCGTGCATTTTCATAGTCACTGTTACTATGTAGGCTTTTCCCGCGTGATGGCGCGGTGTCCATTTTAGGATTGTGGTAGCCAGATTATCCGTTCTGTAGATTGATATTAATACATGCATTCCCTGTTGTGGCACGTATATAGTCGTAATGTTGTATTTTCATCAGACCATGTGTGGTCATGTGTTTGATTGAATAAACGGGATATAAGCTGTTCATGAGCGTTAGTCATATGTCACCCACTGTTGTTGTGTCATGCCTTCGGCAATACGAGCCCGTGTGTAGTCCTTTGATATAAGTTATTTAGGCTAACAGTGGTGAAGGGGAAGGTAGCTAGCACTTTATTCCTTCCTCCACCTTAGCTAGTATATAAAGGCTTGTCTGATATCTGGGGGACTCTCCGGTCGTTGTATTGTGAGCCCAGAGGTCTTAGGGCCAATTTTGTCCGATGTATATTTCATCGAGGTTAATTTTACAAAGGCGATTTGAAACTAGGCGAGTTTCAGTGTGTTCTCTCCACGGAATTATACAGTGTATCTAACGTTATTGTGAGTTGTGTTATGGGGGCCGATGCAGGTTCTAAAGGACTGGTTGGTAGGGAAGAACGCCAGTGATGCGGCTGTCTCGTCATAAGACTACGTTGTCGACTTACGCGATTGCATAATTAAGTCGTGTGCGATAGCGCGGGAGCATCTGATACAGGCTGCTATTGAGTACCGCCGGTATGCGAACCGCAAAACGAGGCGAACAAGTATGGTTGCTTCTACCCACAAAGGAAGATAGGTTGAGTATTTTCTGGAAGGGCCCGTTCAAGGTTCTCAAGAAGGTAACAGACGTGGATTATCTGATATCGGTGAGAAATAAAGATAAAGTGTTTCACATCAGTATGCTAAACCGTATGTTGAACGCACTGGCGAGCTAAAATTGATAGTCGATGCGGCAGTCGAGAATCATTTGGAAGTACAGCGGCGGTCGTTGTCAACGTCTTGGGGATAGTGGTGAGGATGTCGATCTTCAGCTAGCTCTGGTCCCTCTGGCTCCGTCAGAGTCCTGGGAGAATGTTGCGATCTGTGAAGATCTAACCCAGATGCAGAAATCTCAGGTGTAGGGCATCCTGAGAGAGTTCAGTGATGTTCTCACGGACCTGCCCGGACGCACGGACCTAATAGTGCATGATATAAAACTGATTGATAGTCAGCCAGTCAGAGTGAAACCGTATCCTGTGCCTCTGCACTACAGGTCAACTATTGAGAAAGATATCGATAACATGATGCGCCTCAACATTATTTCTCCCTCCGAATCGCCGTACTCTTTTCCTATGGTAGTGGTTAAGAAATATAATGGTTCTTTGGGAGTGTGTATCGATTTTCGTAAACTTAACAGCGTCACGGTAGTCGACGCAGAACCTATGCCTAATCAGGAGGAGCTTCTGACCCAACTCTGGCACGCAAAATGTTTTAGTAAATTAGACTTGTCGAGGGGATATTGGCAATTTCTCCTAGCTGGGGCGGCAAAACCGCTCACGGCGTTTGCAACTCCAAGAGGTTTGTTTCAGTTCAACTACATGTGTTTCGGGTTAGTCAATGCACCTGCTACTTTTGTAAGAATGATGAGGAATCTGGTTGGCGACATAACCGATGTTATCACTTGCATCGACGACGTCTGTTTGTTTCATGATACATGAAGCCAACACATGGAGCTTTTATCCTCTTTGTTGACATGTCTAATAACACATGGTCTTACTGCTCGTCCGAGGAAGGTGGCAGTAGGCTGTACGGAGATCAGCTTCCTCGGGTATATTGTTGGCCATAAGTTACTGAAACCAGAGAGAAACACGGTAACCAAGATCTTGGACTTGCAGCCGCCTAAAACAAAGAGACAAGTGAAAAGTTTATTAGGACATCAACTTTTACAATAAATTCATACCTATTTTCTCTTCCATTGCTAACGAATTCACCTTCTTTACATGAAAAGGGCAACCTAATAGGGTAATATGGACGCCAGAGTGTCAAATCGCACTCGATAAGATTTAAAAGATATTTTCAAGAGAACCTGTATTGTTGTTGCCTGACCTGCGTGAACCATTTGTTTACACACCGATGCTTCTTCGGTAGGCATTGGAACTTGTTTATTACATGACTATGAAGGTACGCTTAATCCGGTGCTGTACGTCAGTCGGAAGTTGTTGCCAGCGGAGACACGCTACTCTACTATCGAAAGGGAGTGCCTGGCCATTGTATGGGCCGTCTGTAAGTTGGCAAAATACCTGTTGGGAGCTCATTTCTTCCTCCAAACAGACCATAAACCGTTGCTATTTTTACAGGCTACGAAGTCCACCAGTGCCATATTGACACGATGGGCACTATTGCTTCAGCAATTTCACTTTACCATTTTTCCAATCGACGGAGTAAACAATGTATTAGCGGACGCTCTGTCCCGCTTGTCATTTTTGTGAAAGGACAGATGCGTTCCATGATAAGTTATTGTGGCTATGACGTTAGGTTCAGCAAGTAATCGTAAACCATGCACTTATTATTCATATTTGAATGTTTCACTTACTTATAACTGTGTTGGTCATCGCCTTCATGTGCCATTATGGCAACGTGTTATACTCTAATTCATAATTAATGACTAGTACTGATGTAACTTCTATTTATTTTACCATAGATGTTTAAGTAAACGCCACATGTTGGCGTAAGGATAGTGGTCCCCAGGTAAGATTGCCGTTGTTTTTTTTTTACGGCTGCCAGAACCTTGGGGGCAGTTATTGTGTATACATGTTATAATCTTGTTTCATATATGGCATAGATGAGGGAGTTTGTTTGTCCCAGTCGGGTACCGACAGGTCACTTGAGGGTATGCTCGTGTGTGGCATATGGGCCTTCACCTTTCAAGGCGTATCAGGGGTCCAGCACCCTCCAGGTGGAAGAAAACTCCGTGTTCTTTCTTAAAAAAGAGGGAGGGGGGGTTGATGTCACGGCGTATTTTTAGGCCGTATTTCTAGATTGTTAGTCGGTCGAAATCCGTCCTGATAGTCATGTAATCAGCGGAGTCATATGATCAGCGGAAGTAACGGAATACGCAAGGCTGGCGCGAATGTAGTCAGTGGAGATTTGACTGCCATCCATGGCGAACGCAGTTTTTGGTATGTCAGCTTCGGCTTTCTGTGATATCTAGGAGAGTGACGCGGTGCCCGCCATCTGAGCCCTATTCCAAATGTTATCTATTTCTGCTATTAAGGATTTTAGTGAACTGGTTATTTACTTAGAGCTGAGTTTGGTACATGCTAAGTTACTGTCGTGCATTTTCATAGTCATTGTTACTATGTAGGCTTTTCCCGGGTGATGGCGCGGTGTCCATTTTAGGATTGTGGTAGCCAGATTACCCGTTCTGTAGATTGATATTAGTACATGCATTCCCTGTTGTGGCACGTATATAGTCGTAATGTTGTATTTTCATCAGGCCATGTGTGGTCATGTGTTTAATTGAATAAACGGGATATAAGCTGTTCATGAGCGTTAGTCATATGTCACCTACTGTTGTTGTGTCATGCCTTTGGCAATACGAGCCCGTGTGTAGTTCTTTGATATAAGTTATTGAGGCCAACAGTGGTATAGCCTTAGTGGTGAAGGGGAAGGTAGCTAGCACCTTATTCCTCCCTCCACCTTAGCTAGTATATCAAGGCTTGTGTGATACATGTCAATGCTTTGATCCGGGCTTACTGCAAGAGGACCAGCTACAGTTATCGTCTCATGCTCCGTAAGGAACGTAAATAAAAAATAACAATGATGATAGTATTTCCTTTCCCCGTGTAATTCACCGAGGAGGGGGTTGAGGAGACAATAAGACTCTACAGTTTCGTTAGTCGGATAAGGCCACCAAGATGAGGTTGCGCATGGGGTTGGTAAACTCATCATCCTATATATATAATCCCAGCTTTTTCTGTCAGTGCGTAACGCTAAGGGATGCAACTTTGGTTGAAAGTTATACATTAATTGTATTGTTTCCCTTATATGTACTCTCCCAGAAATAGTAACACTTACCAAAGAATAATGCGCAAATGACGGTGTGCACAAAAATATTTATAGAATGTGTGATCACGTTGGGATCCTCGCTGCTGTTACGTAGTACGTGTACTGTGGTGATTCACAGTGGTTTTTTATTTAATACTTTTGTATAAGTAAAATTGTCGTTAGGTATTGGTGCTTTTGAATTTAATTCCCGTCTTATGACGGGTTTTTACACTATTATAAAAATATTACTACAAATACCACCGCTGCAAGAAATTGTGATTCGGCGTAGGCTTCCTAAAGGTGACCATCTGCAGTGGTGATATATGCTCTATAAGGAATTATAAAGGAGATGATGAGGATTATGGTGATGATATTTCATTGCCCCGTGCAGATCTAAGGATTTATGCGGAGTCACAAAGAGAATCGGTTCTACTGCCCCCTCAAGCCACTCGTGTGTACCCGGGGCCCGAAAGGGAAGCAAAAAATAGTAACACTTTTCCCTACCAAGCACTTTGTAAAAAGCGGCTACGGAGCGTTGGGCGTGAGGTACATTCCCCCGTCTTGAAATTTTAAAAAAATACATTTTAAACCACAAAAGCTTCATCAAACATAGACAGATCCACTAAGGAAAACAAAACTCAGCCAACCAAGACGGGAGAAAGAGCTTGAGCTAACGGCACGCGACAATAGGATTTGAGTTTGGTGACGCCTTATGTATCTTGAGGAGCTAAATGGTATTTATAGATTGACTAGTGTAAAAGCCCGTCATAAGACGGGAATTATTATTCAAAAGTATTTTTTTAAAACCACTGTGCATCACCACAGTGCATCATCACAGTTCTATCAATATTTTTGTGCACATCGTCATTTGCGCACTTTTCTTTGTATGTAAGGGAAACAATACAATTAATGTCTAACTTTCAACCAAAGTTGCATCCCTTACCGTTAGTGACAGAAAAAGCTGGGATTTTATATATATTGATTGAATGACTGATTGCTCCCTGAAGCATGTCGTAAGAGACTGCTGGTATAAAGATGTGCATGGGACTGGCAACTTCATCTTGTAACACAAATTGTTACAGAAATCGCCGCCACAAATGGCACATCAATTCTTTGATGCAGGCTTTCTGTACGGGAGGGGGAGGGGGGTGTCATAACTACATTTGTAACTCCTTGCTTCATAGGAAACGCATAAAAAAAGAAAATGACCATGGTGGAAATTTCCTTATTTTATGTCATAGCTGTCCAGTATATATATATATATTGCATGTGTAGGCATGTATATTAATGACCCTATAGATATGCCGATCTTATCGAGTATCGTCACGTCAGAACGAGGCCGCCGAACGCTGAAACAAAATATACAAGTTGAACATCAGCTAATGCCGTGATGTATTGAGTTCAAAGATCATGAAGTAAAGACGCACAGAACATTTTTATATCTCATGAAATCAAAGCTGCATAGAATGCTGATAAATCTCGCGAACCCAATTATTTTCCGCTGAAGATCTCGCGATAAGTGCACGTTGTGGAGGTGGCGATTCTTTTATAACTGATTCTCAAAAATATTACTTATATCGATGTTGCCTCTATTCTTTTTTGATCATATTTTTCTTCGTCTCTGTCACCTTCTACTACTGCCATGTGGTGTGAAGATATACTAGTGCCAGTGGGATAGTAGAATAACTTATTTGCTTAGTCTAGCCTGGGGTGCAGAGATTTGCCAGAGAGAGAGCGCCATACTATCCTATCAGCTGTTTTCTTCCTGGCCTGGTTCCAGTCTAGTCCTCGGTCCTTTGAGAATTTCTTCCCAGCGAAAGATAGTAGAATAGCTCGTGTCATAATTAGCCAGAGTCCCCTTTTATACTTCAGCCGCTCTATCTATATCTTCCAAGAAGAAAAAGAGAAAAATAAGTGAGAAAATATTCTATCACTTAACTTTAAGTCTGGAAAATAAAACATTACAATACTTTTCTCATAGAAAATATACTTACTTTAGTTAATGTAAACATTCTTAAGTTGAAATACACTTTACAATCAGCCATCTTGGTCCAAAAAAAAGTTAGGGTCAAGGTTATTTGCTGGCGTTTGCTCAATTTTGTCTGCCGTATATGGTAGTGTATTCATTTAAGGGTTATATTTAGTGTTTATCTAAAAACAGCGTTTCAAATATAGAGTCAGTCCTAATATATAGCCCTGACACATGAAGAACAACATACAAGCAGCAGATTTTTATGAATGGATGACTGAGTCGAATAACAGGATTGACACGGTGCGATAAGATGACCCAATATGGAACTGATGACAAGAACCAGACAAGAGACGAGAAAAAGACGCTGGCGATGGATATGACACAATCATTGAGGAAACCTTTTGATAATGTTAAAAGGCAGTTCTTTTTCTGGAATCCGCACTGTAAGAGAGGCAGAGTATAACCAATGAACACTTGGATAAGAAAACCGGAGACAAACATGCTGGGAATGAAGAAGACATTTAAAAAAAAAAAATAAAGTTTTGCCTCGTTATGGCGAGGCGCGTCCCGTTCAACCTAGTCGGTTATATTAGGGCGCATGTCCAAAGATAAAAGGACCCTTAGGCCTGGGGTTGAGAAGACGACATGGAAAGTTCTTCAGCTGATGGCACGGGACAGGAAGACTTGGCATAAGTTTATTGAAGGCATATGCTCCCTGGTTAACTGAAGGATGATGATGTTGTTGATGATGATGAGGATGTTGTTGATGATGATGGCAGCTAAGGGTTAGCATCAGGATTTAGTGTTACGGTTAGACAGAAAATAGATGCTAACGCTGACCTTAACCTTAACACTGTTTAACAACAAGATGGCCGACTGTTACAACAAAGTGTGGCTCAACCCATTCTCCCGCTCAACTATTCTTGTTCATTTATACCTGTATACTGGGAGCCGCGCTGGTGTAATGGTTACCACATTACGCTGGCGATCAGGTGTTCAAGGTTCAAGCCCGGGCTTGGGCATTTGAAGTAGTGTCATCGGCCGGGATTTTGACTGAATAACCTGAACGGCTCCCGAGATAAAACCCTCTGTGGATGGGAAGGAGCTAAGCTCCTGACCGGGTTGGAAGGAAAGTCCATAGGCTCCCCAGCCTTGCAATGACATTTCATTGGGCCGAATGGCTGAAAGCCCAAGTGCCGCTGGTTAAGAAAAAAAAAATACCTGTATACTGCGACGTAACAGACAAAAACCGGAAAACTACCCTGGAAGTCCTCCTCCTGAACCTATCCTAGCTACACTGTCTTACTTGTCTGGTGAGTGTGAATGACTGATGTTTATCAGGCGTGGCGTGTTATATGACAAATATTTTTATTGTCCCTTTTACTACTCTTGTTTATATATACCAGGGCTGTGGAGTCGGAGTTGTGGAGTCGGCCATTCTTTAGTGGAGTCGGTCATTCTTTAGTGGAGTCGGTAAAAAATGTCCCGAATCCGACTGTGTGTTTTACGAGGCTTAAGTTCAGGCAGATCCACGTTTGATCTATGCAAGGAAGGGGGGGGGGGGGGGGGGGGGGGGGGGGGGGGGGGGGTGGGGGGGGGGGGGGGGGGGGGGGGGGGGGGGGGGGGGGGGGGGGTGGGGGGGGGGGGGCTTAAAAAATTAGAAATAACATTTTAAAGTAGTTGAACTCCTAAAACCACTTTCGTGTTAGTGCATCCACTTTTACATAACGTAGGAGAATTTCAATTGCTGCTGATCATAAATATAGTTTTCATCACAATTGAAAATTTGTTGGCTCATTTAGAAAAAGCACACACGAAATGAAAATAAACTATATACACTGTCAATTTTCCCGTCATTGTTAAAATGAAACGATTTTACCTCATGGTGTTTGGTAAAGCAGTTATGTGTGTGCAGGTGTGGATGATTTGTTATTTTGTGTTACTGAATGAGTGAATGAATAGTTTAAAATGTAGTCTTCGAAAGGCATGTTTACGTTTATTCGCACACATACCATACTTATACATATAACTCCATATAAGTGCACAATTGTACGCCATATCACTAGTTTTTTTTTTAATGTAGTCTGAGTCGGACTTCTAAAATTTCCGGAGACGGAAAATTTTTGGATAGACTCCACATCCCTGATATACACTTGTATACTGCCACGTGCCCTATGTGGTTTCTGGAAAGGGAGGGGGGAAGGGGGGGGTTTCTTATGAGATGAAGAATGAATAGAACCACCGCTCTCTCAAGCATAACGTACAAGGCAACTGCTATGAGGTTGAGTATGGGGCTGGTAGCCTCAACATATAAAACTATATGCTACAGACCCCCCCCCCCCCCCGCTCTATGAGCATGTCAATGTCAGCTGGTAGCCTCAACATATAAAACTACATGCTACCGAACCCCCCCCCGCTCTATGAGCATTCAAAAGCCATGTCAATGTAAGCTGGGTAGCCTCAACATATAAAACTACATGCTACAGAAACCCCCCACTCTATGAGCATGTCAATGTCAGCTGGTAGCCTCAACATATAAAACTACATGCTACAGAAACCCCCCGCTCTATGAGCATGTCAATGTCAGCTGGTAGCCTCAACATATAAAACTACATGCTACAGAAACCCCCCCCCCCCCCCCCCCCCCCCGCCCCCCCTGGTCCCCCCCCCCCCCCCCACCCCCTCCCCGCATCTATGGCTCTATGAGCATGTCAATGTCAGCTGGTAGCCTCAACTTATAAAACTACGTGCTACAGAAACCCCCCGCTCTATGAGCATGTCAATGTCAGCTGGTAGCCTCAACATATAAAACTACATGCTACAGAACCCCCCCCCCGCTCTATGAGCATGTCAATGTCAGCTGGTAGCCTCAACATATAAAACTACATGCTACAGAAACCACCCGCTCTATGAGAATGTCAATGTCAGCTGGTACCCTCAACATATAAAACTACATGCTACAGAAACCACCCGCTCTATGAGCATGTCAATGTCAGCTGGTAGCCTCAACATATAAAACTACATGCTACAGAAACCCCCCGCTCTATGAGCATGTCAATGTCAGCTGGTAGCGTCAACATATAAAACTACATGCTACAGAAACCACCCGCTCTATGAGAATGTCAATGTTAGCTGGTACCCTCAACATATAAAACTACATGCTACAGAAACCCCCCGCTCTATGAGCATGTCAATGTCAGGTGGTAGCCTCAACATATAAAACTACATGCTACAGAAACCACCCGTTCTATGAGCATGTCAATGTCAGCTGGTAGCCTCAACATATAAAACTACATGCTACAGAAACCACCCGCTCTATGAGCATGTCAATGTCAGCTGGTAGCCTCAACATATAAAACTACATGCTACAGAAACCCCCCGCTCTATGAGCATGTCAATGTCAGCTGGTAGCCTCAACATATAAAACTACATGCTACAGAAACCACCCGCTCTATGAGAATGTCAATGTCAGCTGGTACCCTCAACATATAAAACTACATGCTACAGAAACCACCCGCTCTATGAGCATGTCAATGTCAGCTGGTAGCCTCAACATATAAAACTACATGCTACAGAAACCCCCCGCTCTATGAGCATGTCAATGTCAGCTGGTAGCGTCAACATATAAAACTACATGCTACAGAAACCACCCGCTCTATGAGAATGTCAATGTTAGCTGGTAGCCTCAACATATAAAACTACATGCTACAGAAACCCCCCGCTCTATGAGCATGTCAATGTCAGCTGGTAGCCTCAACATATAAAACTACATGCTACAGAAACCACCCGTTCTATGAGCATGTCAATGTCAGCTGGTAGCCTCAACATATAAAACTACATGCTACAGAAACCACCCGTCCTATGAGCATGTCAATGTCAGCAGGTAGCCTCAACATATAAAACTACATGCTACAGAAACCACCCGTTCTATGAGCATGTCAATGTCAGCTGGTAGCCTCAACATATAAAACTACATGCTACAGAAACAACCCGTTCTATGAGCATGTCAATGTCAGCTGGTAGCCTCAACATATAAAACTACATGCTACAGAAACCACCCGTTCTATGAGCATGTCAATGTCAGCTGGTAGCCTCAACATATAAAACTACATGCTACAGAAACCACCCGTTCTATGAGCATGTCAATGTCAGCTGGTAGCCTCAACATATAAAACTACATGCTACAGAAACCACCCGTTCTATGAGCATGTCAATGTCAGCTGGTAGCCTCAACATATAAAACTACATGCTACAGAAACCCCCCGCTCTATGAGCATATCAA
>JAMPIV010007446.1:0-37500 GCA_024509875.1 Oreohelix idahoensis | reverse complement strand
GCTGTAGTAGTAGTACTGTTAAGAAGTTTCCCAGATGTCTACAAGTTTGGTTTGATTTTATGGACCGTCTTCCTTGCACACGGACAACTCCCATCAGTGCTCCGATCTCCTCCTGACTTAGATCACACAAGGAGAATCTCAGGGCAGCGCAAGAACTCCTTAGCGCCGGTGAGAATCTCAATGTGGGTATACAGGAATCACACATTCTATAAATATTTTTGTTGTCGGTAGGTTTCGTAATTTTTAAATTTTGCCAGGGCAGCGACCAACTTGAAGTTACTTGAAGTAAGCAGTAGTTTGCATTAGTTTTCTGACGTCTACAGAGACCTTGTCAAGGTTGGAACCGTTGAGGGACATTTGTGATTTCTGTGTTCTTCATATATCAGGAGCTCCTGTAGCCGACGTTAGGCCGTCATGTTATAAGTGCCCCAGGTAATTCATATTTTTACTTACTTACTTAGTTAGTCGTTCCTCTTCTACCGTAAGGTGTAGAGGTTTGGAAGAAAGAGCGCCATACTATCCTACCGGCTGTCTTCCTCCTGGCCTGATTCCATTCTAGTCCTCGGTCCTTCAAAGATGGTCTAATGTTGTCCTACCAGCGGACTCTGGGTCGTCCTGGAGATCTGGATCCCTAGCTCCTAGTTGCCCATGCTTGTCGTGGTAGCCGATGTTCTCCCATTCTGTACAGATGGCCAAACCATCTTAGTTGTGACTGTTCCACTTGGGTCTGCAGGGGTTGGGTTGTTAGGCCTTGGCATATCGTCTGATAGTGGACCATGTCTCTTGTTACTTCAAAATATTTTTAGCATTTTATCACCCTACATATAGTGCACTGTTATGGGGCATTTCCGCAAAGGCTGTCTCTGTTACAAGGGCGTCTAGTGGCATTCTTAGCCGCTAACTGACAAAGCAGTCAGTGACCATCACGCACTCAAACCGATTGACATATTCTAGGTATATACGAGGGGCGTTCAGAAAGTAATGCACCACATCGTGTTTCTCAGCTAATAATGAAGATAGAAGCATGAAATTTTGCACACTTCAAATATGGCATGTGCCAATTGTGTGCACCAAATTGCACCGCAACCGGCCAAATAATACGGCTGCCCTAAACCGTTGAAATGGAGCGTGTTAGCAACTTGCGTTATAAGCAGCGAATTATGATAGAATTTCTCGTTGCAGAGAAGGAAACTGTTGTGAACATTCACAAGCGTCTATGTGATGTGTATGGAAGTTTTGCAGTCGACAGGAGTACAGTCAGTCGCTGGGTTCAGAGAATCAAAGAATCGGGAAGTGGAGTTACGGAGCTGCTTGATCGGCCGCGCTGTGGACGTCCTGCCACAGCCACCAAAGCAGAAATGTTGAAATGCGCTGAGGGCATTATTCTTACTGATAGGCGAATCACTACTCAACAATTGGCCTTATAGCAGTCAGTCAGCATTGGTAGTGCAAATGCAGTTATAAAAACTCTCGGATTTTCTAAGGTTTGCGCAAGATGGGTTCTTCGAAGTCTCACAAATGACCACCGATTGCAAAGGAAAGCAATTTCTTCTGAATTGTTGGAGCGTTTCAATGCTGATGGAGAGAACTTTTTGGCTAAGATCGTTACAGGTGACGAAATCTGGGCACATCATTTTGAACCTGAGACAAAAAGACAGTCAGTAGAGTGGCATCATCCGCAATCACCACGAAGAAAGAAATTCAAGACAATTCCTTCAGCTGGAAAGGTCATGATCACTGTCTTTTGGGACATTGAAGGTGTGATTCTTGTTTACGTTATGCCAAGAGGAGAGACAATCAATTCGCAAGCTTACATTAAGACATTGAAAAAACTCAATCAACGTTTTCGCAGAGTTCGGCCGCACAAGAATCCAGCAGACCTGCTTCTCCTTCACGACAATGCGCGACCTCACACAAGTCTGGCAACACGGGAAGCAATCCCCAAATTGGGTTGGACTGTACTACCCCATCCACCCTATAGTCCCGATTTGGCACCCTCTGATTTTCATCTATTTGGTCCACTTAAAGATGCACTCCGTGGGACAAGGTTTGAAGATGATGAAGGAGTGATTCATGCAGCAAAGAAATGGCTACATGATCAAGACAAAATCTGGTACGGGCTAGGAATACATGCACTTGTTTCGCGCTGGCATAAAACCGTACAAGTTGATGGGGATTATGTTGAATAATACCGATGTTTACATGACATATCCATGTATATTGTGTATAAATTTCATGCTTTTTGAATAAACAGCTCCTGAGAAAAACGATGTGGTGCATTACTTTCTGAGCGCCCCTCATATATATATATATATATATATATATATATATATATATATATATATATATATATATATATATATATATATATATATATATATATATATATATATATATATATATATATATATATATATATATATATATATATATATATGTGTGTGTGTGTGTGTGTGCGTGTGTGTACAATGTATGAGAGAGAGTTTCCTATCCTTACATACGTGTGTGTGTGTGCGAGCGTGCGTGCGTGCGTGCGTGCGTGCGCGCGCGTTATTGTACCACTGCTTTCTTTGAAAATATTCAAGTATACATCTAAGAGTGTACGAAGAAGAAGAAGAACATACATACAAATCTCATATCAGATGATAAATGCCACAGCTCGCTATTGTCTGCTAAGAGACACTCCACGTCGCATCGCCATAAAGACTTGCGGGCATGACTAATGTTGCGTACAAGATTGTATTATCGCTATTCTACCGCAACAAGACCATGAAAATAAGAGCCAAGATTTGCAGCCCTCGTGTTTTGTTCAGAGGAGTCGCTCAACTGTGTCCTCGGGTTATTTGAATGATTGTCACCAATGATATGTGTTGGCTTGTCACGCCTCGCTTTGGGCAGAGCCTCCCCAAAAAAAAAACTCATATTTCCACAGTGCGATAATACAAAGTTACATGTTGTCCACCAAAAGACATTCATTTCACGGGCCATCTCTCGAGTGATTCGGTGATTTATTGTAATGGGTTTTCTGTTTCTTATCTAGATGACTACTTCTCATACAACACCTGATGTTTTCTTCTCACACTATGGCTTCGACTCACTTGATATTTTCCCAACTTTCCATCAGTTTGGTTGCCAAAAAAAGTAGTGTCTAAAAATCGGGCAGTCTTGGTAAATTGTTCGCTATTCAGAAAAGGTTGGGTCCTCTAATTTCAAGAAGAGAAACACTAATAAGAATTTCATTTCTAGTGATCAAATTATTTCCTTGTCTGTTGCTCTCCTATAGTTTCATATCATCTTCCAATTTAATGACTGTATTTGAAAGACACCATAATAATCATTAGCTACCTGCGGAGCTTAGGCCTTCAACCAGCTAACGCTAAGCTCACCTGTCCTATGACAATTTGTCGAACTCACTCTCTTTTAAGTAATCCTACAGTTCTGTCCCTTCTTCTTGTGTTTTTTTTTTTTTTCCTTTCATTTCATTTGCCTTTGGGATTCCGGAACAAACCCTACCTTGTAATACTCTCCGCCGATTTGCTCAGTCTGTAGCTTATCCAACTCCAAAGTCTTTTCCTCGTCTCTTGTTCCACTCGTATTTCTCTGGTTCTTTAGACCAGTTCCTCATTGATGATCTTTCCATACCATTGTAATCCATCTACTCCGTGCAAGCACTCATGTTTGGAAGTCTGTAATCTCCTGGCATTGACAATACCTTCTAACAACTTATGTTTTTCTATTAATTCTCAAAGACTAAACTTTCTTCCCTTCCTCGTTTCTTAACAAACAAATATGTCCTTCTTGCCTTCCACGGACAGCATAAGTTAGCAGTAGAAATAAAGTATAGGTAAACTTAGTCCCCTAGTATAAACTAACGTAGGGAAGTGAGGTGTGAGAGACTTCAACACAACAGATGTAGTTTTTTTTTTTTAATATGGGGGGGGGGGGGGGGGGGGGGGGTTTACAAGTTCCCTTTCATCGCTGCCTTTGCCTTCGCTAATTCAGTAGCAGAGTCAGGTAGCCAGTCACAGTTGGGTAAACTGAAATGGTTCGCTACCAGGTTTCAATCCCAGAACTCGGTAAATATGCCACGAGAGGAAAGAGCTTTAACCACTTAGCCTATCAGACACCTTGGAGTAGGGATATTTAGATAAAGGTAGTCCCATAACAGATACTGCCGTGGGGGAGTGAAGTGTTAGAGACTTCCCTATACTAGGTCCAGAATCAAGAGGGGGGCGGTTCCCTTCCTCGCTGCCTTTTCGTTCCCTAACTCAAAGAGCATTTATAGCTGTGTAGACTGGAGCGTGTCGGTGCCGTGATTTGAACCCGGCACCTGTGCCGCGAGAGACCAGTGCTCTAACCACTCTGCCAATCTGACATACGAAATACCTGACATTTTTTTTATGTGACGGGTGATGAAGAAAAATAGTCACACACACAAAATATTGTTGTCACGTTTTTTATTTATTTAATTGTTCTGTGTTACTTCTAATAGTGCTTTTTTTCGTGTACATTTTCTCAAACAAAATGTATTCGTCAGATAAATACAATTTGGAAGAAAGAACAAAAGCACACCATATGTGTTGTGTTCAATGTTCACACATACAGCCTAATAAACCAAAGTTATATTTTATATTCGTAAAAACGTAAAGCCTAATATTACAGACTAATCGCGCAGTCTAGTTCTTGGAGATTTCTGAAGGTCTAGTTCTCTGTAATCTCTGAAGTTCTAGTTCTCTGTGATCTCTGAAGATCTAGTTCTCTGTGATCTCTGAAGATCTAGTTCTCTGTGATCTCTGAAGGTCTAGTTCTCTGTGATCTCTGAAGGTCTAGTTCTCGGGGATCTCTGAAGGTCTAGTTTTCTGTGATCTCTGAAGGTCTAGTTCTCGGGGATCTCTGACGGTCTAGTTCTCGGGGATCTCTGAAGATCTAGTTCTCGGGGATCTCTGAAGATCTAGTTCTCGGGGATCTCTGAAGGTCTAGTTCTTGGGGATCTCTGAAGGTCTAGTTCTCTGGGATCTCTGAATGTCTAGTTTTCTGTGATCTCTGAAGGTCTAGTTCTCGGTGATCTCTGAAGGTCTAGTTCTCTGTGATCTCTGAAGGTCTAGTTCTCTGTGATCTCTAAAGGTCTAGTTCTCTGTGATCTCTGAAGGTCTAGTTCTCTGGGATCTCTGAAGGTTTAGTTCTCTGGGATCTCTGAAGATCTAGTTCTCTGGGATCTCTGAAGATCTAGTTCTCTGTGATCTCTGAAGGTCTAGTTCTCTGGGATCTCTGAAGGTTTAGTTCTCTGGGATCTCTGAAGATCTAGTTCTCTGTGATCTCTGAAGGTCTAGTTCTCTGTGATCTCTGAAGGTCTAGTTCTCGGGGATCTCTGAAGGTTTAGTTCTCTGGGATCTCTGAAGATCTAGTTCTCTGGGATCTCTGAATAGACAAAGGAAGAATAGGACTACTCCACACTCAAGCTTATCATACAAGGCGATTAATCTGAGGTTGTGCATGGGAATGTCAACATCACCATGTCAACCAGATTGCTATGGAAACCACTGCAGCAAGAGTATTTAACTGGTTGGTGCACGCTTCTTGCAAGGGAAGACCAGATGCAGTGGTGGCTCCATGATCCGTAAGGAGCGCAAAGGGAAGTGATGAAAAGAATCTTCTTCTTCTTCGTTCGTCCTGAAAAGGACGTTTGTTACGTTGTGTCGCCGTTTACAGCGAAGCCTTTCGGCCCGACACATCCGGTTTCAGCATGGCGTTTTTGGGACCGGGTTAGCCTTCCCTCATCGATCCCTACTCTCTCAGCCAGACTGCAGTGATGCAGCCTGTTTCCAGGACCACCACTTGGAGGTGGAGTAGGGTCTTGGTCAGCTCTGGTTCGCTGACCCTGACGCAAGCAGTCTAGCTATGGGTCACTGACTGTACTTATCACTGTTGCTGCGTTTTCGGTCCCGATGAAAAGAATGATGAGGATGTTGATGCTGATGATGATAATGATGATGTAAAGATTAATATTACAAACTAAGATGTTGATGCTGATGATGATAATGATGATATAAAGATTAATATTACAAACTAAGATGTTGATGCTGATGATGATAATGATGATATAAAGATTAATATTACAAACTAATGTTTTAAACTTTTATTATAATTTTATAAAAGGGCAGCCAGATAGGGAACTGGTCGTCCCCATCTCTCGATGCTGGACCTAGTGTAGTTAAAGCTCCATAACTTCACTCTCCTACGGCAGTATCAGATATGGGATTACGTTTACATTTTTTTTAAAGTAATTTATTTGAAATTACCTGCTTCTTTCAATTTGGCAATTTATAGTTACATGCTTATCTTCTCTGACATAATAATCTAATGTTGTAGTCTATGTTTCATCTCTTGCAGGCTGGTACACACTCACGCAAGAATCTACCCAGAATGGCAGTAATGAACAGCAACTTACATGACTAGAGTAATGGTAAGTTGTGTTATTTCCCCTTGTTGTCGCAGCTGTTGACATTGTGTATTAATTTATTAGATCATGACGTTTGATATTGTCTATTATTAGATCATGACGTTTGATATCATCTATTATTAGATCACGACGTTGTTCCCGACTACATACAGTACCTAAATTTAGATCCTCCCTGATCATTCATTAATTGCCCAATGAAGCATCTCGTATTTTCGCTTCCATGTGGTCTCTGAGGAGACAGAGAGAGAGTAAAATGACTAGTACCACAGGCATGTCGTATGAGGCTACTGACATGAGGTTATGCATTGGACATTTCAAACCATAACGTGCAAAAGAAATAGGTTCAGACACCACCACCGCAAAGGAACGTTGATGCGTATAGGCAGGTTTCCTGAGAGCGGATTAGCTACTGTTGTTGCTCCATGCTCCTGAAGGGGCGCAGTGGGCAATGATGATTATATATACATACAGGCATACCTCGGAGATATTGTCGTTTCGGTTCCAGACCACCGAAATAAAGCGAATATCGCAATACAGCGGGTCACACCCATTTTTTTTTAGCTTCCCAGTACATATAAACGCCTAAAAACATATTTACACTTTGTCTATTAAGTGCGCAATAGTGCTAGGTCTGAAAAGAACAATGTACTGTAAAATTAAATGCTTTAGTGCTTAAAAACAAAATGCTAATCTTCATCATCTGAGCCTTCAGCGAATCGTAATTTTTTTTGCTGGTGAAGAGCCAAAATCTATCGGAAGAAGAAGGCACGTTCTACAAAATGAACATGAAAAATTTGAAAAAAAGCGCAATATCTGCGAAGCGCAATAAATCGAGGTATGCCTGTATATGCCCTCTTTAGTTCCCAGTTTCCTTATAAGATGTTTTGAGTTTATGTATTAAACAAAAACCTGGCTAAGATTGGAGATCTGCTACTAAGATTGCTTCGTGCCTTTGCATAAGAATAGAGAGCTCTTCCTTCTTTTGACAAGAAGCACCACCTGATAGCATAGTGAGAAATGTTCTAGCTCCTGGCACAATATCCAAGCTAATCGGGGTGCTCGTTTTCACCCAGTAATTGAGTTTCCTGGCAAACTAGATCACAGAGATGTTGGCCAGATGTAGCTCTTTTGTCCAGGCCGTGAACAATCAACTTGTAAATGTAAATAGCTGAGCAACATTGTCTTAAATGTAGATAAATGAGAGCAGTTGTCAAACCCGAGTCCGTCAAACCGATAACACTGGTTGTGATACGATTGTATGGAAATATTTAGATTTCCAACACTTGGAGGGCATCTAGGCAAGCGCGCGCGAGAGAGAGACACAGAGAGAGAGAGAGAGAGAGAGAGAGAGAGAGAGAGAGAGAGAGAGAGAGAGAGAGAGAGAGAGAGAGAGAGAGAGAGAGAGAGAGAGAGAGAGAGAGAGAGAGAGAGAGAGAGAGAGAGAGAGAGAGAGAGAGAGAGAGAGAGATTTTTGTTCAAGAACCGAATACAGTAACTCCAGTAACGTCTTCGCTTTGTGCTGGGAAAACATCAAAAAAAAAATTACTACTAATTTGCATTAGATTTGATATCTTTTGTGGGGAGTGGGTAACCACAAATAAAGAGTAGGCTAATAAGTTGGCCAAAATAAACAAATCCACAGAAAAAGATCACTCTCTACTCAAAAGAGTATTGACAATTATTTTTGGATTATTATATTTACAGCTGGAACCCAAAGATGCAGCAATAGAGAATGCAGTCAGCGACCCATAGCTTGACTGCTTGCGTCAGGGTCAGCAAACCAGAGCTGACCAAGACCCTACTCCACCTCCACGTGGTGGTCCTGGAAACAGGCTGCATCACTGCAGTCTGGCTGATATAGTAGGGATCGAAGAGGGAAGGCAAACCCGGTCCCAAAAAATGCCGTGCTGAAGTCGGATGTGTCGGCCGAAAGGCGCAGATATCACAGCTCCGGCGTAAACAGACACAACACAACCAACGTCCTTTTCAGCGCGAACGAGGAAGAAGAAGAAGAAGTAATCGTTGTTATACAGGGGTTCAGAAAATTATTTCAAAGGTTCTTTCGGGATAATTTGAGAAAGGCTGCATTAGACTAATAATTGTTTTTCCCTGTGAACAAAATCAAATACAATAAAATCTAAAATTGCAGTTAAACAGACAGTACAAGGGAGAGCACAAAGTTGATGCCCCGTTTGAGGTCATATGTTGAACAAGCCAGGTCCCATGTTGAGCAGTCATGTTAATGGGACTTAGCATTTTGTGCAGTAAAGTAACAGTAAATTATCTTTGTGATGTTTGTTTCATATAAATTAGTTGGATAGAAGTGAATGAATAAAAATTTAAACATACGAGGTGACTTTTCAATAACCATATAGTAGTAGTATATCATTACTGACTATGGGAATGCGCCCCATAGGTCATAGCCCTCAGCTGCTTATTTTCATGATCATTCCTTTGGACGTGATCTTTTCTCTTCTGTTTGTTGTGAGAGCTTTTTGCCAAATCGTAGGTGGCGCCGAAGGTGAGAACCGCCACTTGGTGCGATCGGTAGCTTCATCCTCCCAGGTTGCTGGATTTATGTCTGTCACAGATGGAAATAGTGCAGCAGTGATCATCCACTTTTGCTCCTCCCCATCTAGTTTATATTTTATTTGGTGCTACATGAACGAAGAATTCACTAGTGCAATTAAAACGTGAGCGGTTTGGAAATTAAGCACGGTGGAACACACAGAGAGAGAGAGAGAGAGAGCGCGGAGCATGGCGTAATAGATTCTTTGATCAGGGGCGATGTTAAGTCTGAGACGGACCTTGGATTGTAAAACTTTCAGGGGAATTAATTGCGTAGCTGATATTCGGCAAGGCGGAGATGATGAAAGTCAAGCCAGAGAGGTTGTCGGCGGCAGAGGTGGTAAAATTACCTTTGATTCAAGAATCGAACGGCAAATGGGCTCGTGTCTGGCAGTAGGTGTGATTTTCGCATTAAAGAGCGATAGAACGGAATTTACGGATATATACCATGTCTCTCCAATAGTCCTGATCAGTTGTTCAGAAATATATATGAAATTCACTAGCTCGATATCTTAGATTTCTCGTACAGAGTAAAAATTATTAGATTTTCGTGGAGTGTTTCATTTTTCTGATTGTGGTAATTTATATACTAGCGTTTAAGTGATTTAGTGTGTTTAAAGTTTTCATTATATTTCACTGAGATTTTCGGTGCTAATTAAATAACTTATAGCTAAATCTGTTTCAGCCGTAAAGTGAATTTAATTACTCGCTATTTCCCAGTAAGAGATGTTTTAAATTGACTAGTACATACATTAAATAACTGTCTACTGACGGTACATATTATTTACTTCTATCCATTTATGTAATTTTTTTAATGACTAGTGTTCATATCACGCGTTAAAAAACGACAGGATAAGCTAGACACGTGTGTTTTAAATCTAATTTATAACGGAGTGGTGAAGAGGTCCTCTTTTAGCACGTGTTAGATATGATATTGATAATTTGGTTAAATGTTTATATTTTCTTTCCTAATATCTAGGCTGATCAACCTGAGTACTAGCGGCTTTTTTATGGCCATATGAACTTATGATCATACGAACTTATAATATAAGCATCCAGGGATATTTAATATTGATGTGCTTCTTGCTGTGACCTGTGTGGTCCAATTTTCCTCATTTTCATGAGAGAAACCAGAATAGAACCATTAAATTATAATATTAACTGGACCAGAACTATTACCAGATTAATTAGTTCGATAGAATGTGATCGTGACAGAAAATCGCCCCCTTAGTCGGACAGACCCTCGTTTTTGCATTCACTATCGGTGACAATTTTTTGCACGCGTTGTTGAAAAGAAACAGAAGAGGGAGGGTCAAAGTCCAAATGGGGAGCTCTTTAGGAGTGAGAGGCAAATGTATTAGGCCAAAAAGCAAGTCTATTTTTAACTAATGCCAAGATCGGGACGGACCGACAGACAGAGGTACCCCGAAATTGGGCTGTAATTTTGGCTTTCTTTTTAAATTTAAGTCAGAATTGGGAATCGTTTGATCTCATTGACCAACACATTTAATATTACTGCAAAAATTTGACGGCTCGACGCCATTTGCAGAAATACTGTCCCTTAGCCAGGACGATGTACTGAAGTATGAATTTTAACTAAAATTAAAGTAAAGACATAAAAATTCATAGTCAAGCCAGCAGCAGAGCTGAATCTGTGCCATGGTCATCGTTCCTGTGTTTATTCATTGAATTCGTGGTAAGGCAGAAATTATTAATATTTTATTTAAAAATGTTTGAGATACTGCCATACGACAGTAAGTACACAGGTCCCTAGCTGACTTCTGCAGGGCCTAGAGGTTGGTTTATCTTATAACAAATTACCAGAGATGTAGAATACACATGTTTTCTTAGGTGGTCAGGTGGAAACATATCACCCACCTTATTGTATGGAAAAAAGAGATTAATGATAATATGGCAGATACAGGCAGCCATTAGAGGAGAGGAATGTGAAAAAAACTGGTACACCTTGTTATGTGGATGAGTTGGGTTGGTCAGATAGATCTGACCCAGGTCTTTTATTTTGCATGTATTATAATTTGTGGAAATAGTAGATTAAACATGATGTAAACAGGGAAACATAATTTCATGTTACAGGGTTTTTTGTCTGGCACTAGTCCGGTGCCAGATTTCTGAGTGAAGAATTTGAGAAGACTTTGTATTCCAGTAGTGATAGGTGTACACGCTGTCTACCCTATTACTTTTGGACAAGTACAACAGTGGCCGTTGGCCGGAGTGACAACTGACAGCTACTACATGTGCTAGATAAGTATATCATCTGGCACATGACCGTTCATCAACGAAAATTAGTGTTTCCTAACTGAAAGAAATAAAACTATTTCCACCCAATAAATTAAAATTAAAAGTTGTGAAATAAAGACATGGGAGTGATTACAGAATCCCGACCCGTCATCCAGTGCTAGTTTAACAGTAGTATTAGAAATATTTTAACACCATTATTAGATTTTAGAATATGTGTTTGGACAGATTGTCCCTTTTGTGAAATTGCCTTGCATAGATGTATATAAATTGATTCCATTTGAGTTGAAAGTCCTGACCAGAAGAATACTAGGTTTAGGACAAAATAAAATTGTAAAAAATAGTTTAATACCAAAATTTCAAACACGGTGTTAGTTCATTTGATCATAGACACTAATATTTCGTTATGTGTGTGTGTTTTAGTATTAAATTACCATCACACCACAGGTTCATAACCCTAGACACTATACGTAGTCATCATACATACTAGTCAAGAATAAGTCTGAATGAGATCATAAGGTGGTAGCAGAAAGGCTCCCTGAGAACTCACCCTAATAATTGATATACTCAGGGGTCTTCACAGCTGACCTCATTCAGTACAATATAAATACATAACAACAACAGTTCATAACATCTAAATCCACCACAACTTATATCAATCTCATCAGCCAGCTGTGGCGAAATATATTGTCAGCAACATTTGTGTAACTTAACCTAGCGTCTCAGCCACCTGAGGCTAAACAACATAGAAACTATATATATATATATATATATATATATATATATATATATATATATATATATAGATATATATATATATATATATATATATATATATGTTCTATTCATCATACGTCGGCGATCACCACGCATGAACCTTACTCCAACCAACTGAAGGCATAGATAACTTATTGTATCCAGGACAAATTAAATCACCGACTCTAGCGACTCCCGTGAAATTTACAGTCAGCAACTACGGCGAGTCTGGGGCTGGATTTGGTAAAACTTAAATTTGACACTAAATAGTCTTATTACTTATTAGTGTATTTCCTTGGAATGCCTGCGACAACTACTGGGGTAAGCAAAAGTCTGAAAGTGGCCACTGAATGGGTGTTAATTGAATGAACGGAGAAAGAAACTTATGTCTTTTGTTAACATCATATACTTATGTGGTTTCTTCTTTCTTTTTTTATCTCACTAATCTGAGTAGTCACGGGATAGATTACATTAGAAACCTATTCTTTTCCCATACTGACTATTTCATAACCTATTGTTAACCTTTGATCTTTTTGGTTAATTAACCTCTGTTGGGATCGTCTTTTCTTTTCCTTTAACAGAGGGGAAGAACCTATTTGATTAATTTCTTCTTTTGCAATTTTGTCTGTAAACCATGATCTAGTGATGTATATGCTTATTGTTTTGATCTTCTATTGATAATAAACTTTATTAAACCTTTAGTTATCGCGTCGGTCAACCCCTATCCATTATATGTTATTCATAGTTTGTTTTCACGTTCGTGCGTATTTGTCACAGAATGGTGTGCATTTGAGTGTAGTGTAACCCATAAAAGCCAGATCCAAACCTCAGAAATGAGGTTTATGAGGAAGGTGGTTGAAGCAACAAGAAGAGACATGGTACGCAACCAGACGAAACGTCAAGGCCTTAAATCCTACCCCCTGCAGACCCAAGTAGAACAGTCCCAATTAAGATGGTTTGCGTCTGCAGAATGAGAGAAGATCGGATACCACGACAAGCATGGGAAACAAAGAGCCAAGGATCCAGACTCCGAGGACGACCCAGAGTCCGCTGTGAGGATAACATTAGACAATCTTTGAAGGACCGAGGACTAGAATGGAACCAGGCCAGGAGGAAGACAGCCGATAGGATAGTCTGGCGTTCTCTCTTCCAAACCTCTACACCTCACGGTAGAAGGGGAACGACTAAGTAAGTAAGTAAGTAAGTAAGTAACTTGTATTTCGTACAAGGAGAGAAAGTGCGTCTGATTTAAATATCGTCGTCCAGATAGGCTGGATTAGATAAATTATTCTATCCAGCGACTGTCTTTTCTCTTACACGATCACCTCGTGATAAAACTATTTCTTACCCCTTACTTTCACATTGTCATCACTATCACCTCTGCTCAGACAGGGCTATAAACATCTATTACCTATCTGATAAAATCTACGACAATGTCCAGTGCCTTCATGTCTCTCTTGCAGACATATCTGAACCTCAGCTGTGGTCGCCCGTCTGTTCTTTTGCCATCTGCCAGTTGTACGAAGAAGATATCTTTAGAGATGCGACCATCTTCCAAGCGGCGGACATGTCCAAGCCAGCGTAGTCTGCGCTGCCTAAGCATTACACTGTGGCAATAACGCATGAAATCACTAAAGAACACTAATTTACAAAAGGAATTAGCAGAAACGGCATTAATCATCACTCTTAAAGCACAAATTAATTGTCGAAATCACCAGACAAGGAACGCCGTACTAATTAACAGCAACCTGGTCCTGGGAAACATATAAAAACTTCAACGTTAATCTACCTTAATAAACCTGTGACCATATTTCAGAAGAAGGTAAAGGTGTCGACAGGTCTTGTTGTTCACCTGACATTTATGGTTCATCTCGTTAGGTCCAAGAGCACTTAACTACCTGGTGGTGTCTTTGAAGTCCGAAATTTAATTCACGATTTATAACATCCTTTGGTGTTTAAGACAACTCGTGGCAGATAGGTAGCGAGGCGTACATTGAATCTGCTATATACTTTCATTAACCCTGACATTTGGAAATTTAAATAACATATTCTGCAAACACTAGATTCAGTTGGCTGATCTTCTTGGCACATCCCTTTCTGGGAGGCATGCGATACTTGTACCTGGAGTTAGAATTGTCTCAGTTCAAATTACTTTTTCTTTTGTGTTGTGTGGTGTGTTGTGGATCTACTCAGTTCATATTGTCTGCTTACCTTAACTGTTGTTTAGGTATATCACTCTATTTTATGTGCCTTTGGATTACTTCTTACAATTTCTTTAACATCCATTTATTCGTTATTTATTTTCTTATTTAAACTGTCTTCTTCGTTATGTAAGCTATATTTATAAAGACGCTGACACTGAGTTATATTCTAATTGTAGTGTAATCTGCATATAATTAGACAGAAAACAAAGTAGAAAAGAAAGTACAGCAATGTCTAGAACAGTTAACTCGTTATTTTCTGTGCTGTTCTCATGCGTCCTGTCCATAATAAAGACAGGTGTTCGTAACATTGGCATATTTTTCCCTGCAGTAAGACGTTTCCCCTTACTTTATCTTCCTATTACCTCTAAGATAGCGCTTTCTCTTCAACAAAGTCAAATTCATTCACAAAATCCTATCACAGAATGCTCCAACGTATCTGTGGCTCATTTTCAAATACAATGAAAGACGCAGCCAACGCTTAAACAAATTACACATGCCCAAGCCTAGGCTCGACATTCAAGAAAAGTTTAGCTTTTTCTGCTGCTCATCTGTGGAATAATCTTCCACACGGCCTAAAAATCTCGCTTAGTCCATATTCTTTCAATCGCAGACAGACGAACAAAGAAGATATGCCACCCTAATTTAGTTATGTTCCTAAACCATTATATAATATCAAATGTAGGTTTTAAAGATAACTTTGCCCTGTTTAATATTGATTATGATACGGTACTGTAAATGTGTGTAACTGCTATCATACTGTTACAATGTTGGAATTGTATTTTATTGTATTTTATTTTGTTTATTTTATTATTTAAAAATAATATTTAAGATGCATGGGAGAATATATGGGTTCAGTATGGAAGACGAGAGAAATGAAGGGCAGAATGTTAGACAGGACTGCGTGCCCAATTCTAAACCCTTTGAAATAAAGTTCGTTCGTTCATTCGTTCTTTACGATTACACATCTATATCATAGAAGTGGAAACGCCATTTTTGGCATAGAGTAAAGAATGTGGCTTCCTCGTTTTGGTATGTACCTCCTTTTGGCGAGGTACACTCCACTCAATGGGAGAAAAATCATTTCGTTATGCTGACCAGGTGCCATCTTTGCATACAAGGTCGGTTTCAATGGATCTCCAACGTCTTCTGTCTCTTGTCTTGAGGGTGTACTCTGATAGAGAGATTCTTTGTGGCCCATCTCTTGATATCTTCTCACTTCCAACGCTGTCTTTCTCTTTCACGTTTGCATTAAACTTTTCCTACAGTTATAGTTTTCAGCAAGGTCATTTTATGTGACCAAATTATTTTAACTAACTTTGGTCTTCTCCGTTATTTCTATATTCATTTCTAGTTTTTCTAGGACTTCATTTGTTTTCTTGAGATTCACGTTTCATTCTTTATACCTATGCTCATTTACCAGGTAGAATTGAGTGAACAGTTTATATGGCATTTGTTATACATGACAGGTTGCCAGACCATCAAAACCTCTCACTGCTATTTATAGGCACAAGTCACAACCGGCCATCCGTAGGATTTCTTTTATATACGCTATGGAACATCAAAAGCACTTCCATCGAGTTGCTCGAGAATGTCGTCTGAATTGACATACTCGCAGCTTTGCTCCACCGCTTAAGCTGTGAGGGCTCAGCACTTTAATTGCAACAACTTTAATATACATTATTGGAGCTGGAATAGCCGTGGCTGCTGGCACCAGACTTGCCCTCCAATAGATCCTCATATTATTTATTATACGGTAAGAGTAATTCGAATTCGATAGGTTTTAGGAGATAACTCAAATTTTCATCACCTTATTTGATATCATGTGTTGCTTCAGGTATTTTATAGCCGTATGTATCTTAGTAAAAGTATGCTGGTGACAAAAGTCTGATTCGATAACCAGAGGATAATAAATATGAAATGCAAGCGCGCAAAAGATATTTGAGGACATGTAGTTGCGGAAGAGGCTAGGAAAGGGAATAGTAAAAACAGCCTGGGCAGTTTCGCTGCGGTGATAAACATTAAAACCCTGAAAAAGTTCACTAGAGCTATCTAGTCAGAATGGTGAAACCCTCAAGGAATGCTATTTCTGAGAATGGCTACGAGAATGGTAGGGGCGCAGTATAAGTACATTCACCTTAATATGTCAATACATGACGCATGCGCCCCGTGTAGTCACCGGAGATCTCTGAAGTAACAATGGAAGAACATGACTATGGCACCCTCAGACATGTCGTGTGCTCGCAACGTCATCGTGTAAAACAAGTAGCCACAGAAACCACTGCAACAATGGTATGAAATGTCCAATGTAGGTTTCCTGTAAGGTGGTCAGCTACAGTTGTGGCTCCATGTTCCGTAGGGGGCGCAAAGCAAAATGATGATGATGATGATGACCTAAATACGCGCGAGAAGAAAGACGTCCCTGCCTTTTTTTTTTTTCATACAATGGTCAAGGTTCTGTCTGAACCGCAGTTCTTCAAGCTAGCCACATAAAATATGGGTTCACTAAGATATATCGAGACTGGGAAGTTAGACCACTAATCCAATCCTCTCGGGTCCACCTATTTGTCAAAAGACCGTTTCAGGCGGCGGTACCTTCGAGCTGCGCCATTTCATCATCCTGGGATAGAATGAACAATGAGATGGTGTGGGCAGATGTGTCCAGTTGCCTTGACCTATCTAATGTATATAGCGCGTTAGACTTGTTTGGCAAACATATCTGGTGCAAACCATTAGCTGTATAAACTGGCTAATAAAGTGATTACAATAGTTTACTTACCAGATCTCCATGGAGATACAAATAGCCTCAAGCTTACTACTGTTTTCTTTGAAAATATTCAAGTAGACGTCTGATATTGTACGAAGATGAAGAAAACAGAAGTTTACTTACAATCTTACAGTAGCACATCAACTGTACCAGCTTGCTGTTAAAAAAATATTTTAAAAAATAGCGGTATAAACTTAGCTACATACGCTGACTAACAAATATGTTGTATAACTTGTCAGTAACAAATTAACAATATAAACTGACAATAACAAATTAGTTGTGATAACTCACAATAACGAATTAACAGTTTAAAGTGACAATAATAAATTAGTTGTTGTGACAAAACGGGGCGGCCCCTATCGATCTGTGTTTCTCTCCGGCAGTATCGGTACATTTATGGTACTGATTTTTATTATGTGCTCTCAAGTATCGCACTTTTCTTTCTTTCGTCGTTATTTTTCTACTAAGTAGCAGATATTGGATTTTATCAAATCATTCGACACTCCTCTCTGTGATGTCACCCGTTTGTTACCCGGTCATCCTAGCTTGCGGTGAGCAACTGAGATAAGATAGTCGCCGGCGCGTTTAGATTGAACCGCTGATAAGACGAGATTACTGTCTGTGTGAAAATGTAGCCAGACAGGTGTGACATAATCGCTTCCGGGCCGACTTGTTATGACTTTCTAATAAAGTAATAAGTATTACAGCTTACACATGTTGTCATGTGAGTTCCCCGATCTGTCTGTAAGTTTGTACACAAGGGCATCGGACATCATTGTAGTGGTATTGATGGTATTGTATGATTGTGATCTTACTTAATGTGATGCATGAGGTCAGCTGTGAAGGCTCCTGAGATAAATGTAGCTGTGAATTTTCAGAAGGCCCTTCTTGCTACCACTACGACCTCACACCTATCTTTTTTTTTTTCTAATGAATGTGGCTACGTTAAAATTCTAGGGTATGATATGTAATGTGTTGTGGTAGTTTACATACACACACACAGATATTTAATAAGTCTAATAATATTAATAAAATGTTATGACACACTGAACTAACTCAAGCTGTGTAAAATTTTTGATAATAAATTTTCTTTAGGTTTATTTGTTCTGAACCAAGGTTTTATTTTGGTCAGAACATATGAAAGGTTTTGCAATTATTAATGAAATGCATGAATATATGGCATAATAAATGAAAGGAGTGTACATATGGATTTTACAATACTAGTTAATATTACTACTGTTTATAGTTGTAATTTTTCTGGGAGAATATTTAATGGATGTGCTGTTGGGGTGACCTCATCACTCCCTGTCTATGGCGACTACACATTGTCCATTTATTGATGATATTATAATTGGTGTGTTAGAATTTAAGTTGGTGAGTATTCCGCAGTCCAGACGCTCACGTATCTTGAATGAGTAATCTGGTGCTGGAATCAGGTGGCCCCACCTCTCCGTGCTTGGGGGCAATATCAGGCTGCTCTGCCAAAATATAAACTGCACGGGTCCACTCTTGTAATGTTCAACACCTCATTTGACACCACATTGGTGCCAAATAAAAACTCACAGTTCTGCAATAAAGTATTGGTCATGTGTCAGAATTCCATCCTCTAAACCATTTCTGGACACAACACCACACAACAACAACAACACCACATAGACGGGTCAGATCTCTTTGACCATACAACACATCTTACCAATTTGGTTTTACATAGGATAAGTTCTCCCAGACTACATATTCTGAAATATGTTCATTAGCTTCCAGCCATAGAATAGGATAGGTGATATGTTCCACTGATCTCAACACTTGATCTGTCCTTCATAATCCTTGCTGGAGTTTATGTATTTTATTTGTCTCTAGACCCTGAACTGGGGCGGGGGGTCTAGAGCGAATCCTTACTTGTTGTAAGGGATAGATTTTGATATGGCAGTATCAAATCACTCGAAACATTAAACAAATATTAAAATATACAAAGAAATACTTTCAGTCTTACCAGAATTATGAATATAGAACACAGTTAATTGCTAGCAAAACTCAGCTGAGCTGCTGCCTTTAGTATGGCGTCCCTCTAAATATTTCAATTAGCTTCTGGGAATTACACCACTAAATAATTCACTGTGTCTACTAGGACAACTTATGACGAATGGCAAAAATGCGCGTCTGAGCGCCGATAATATATTCATCTATGGCCAATCACCGCCTTTTTTCCTTTTCAAATTCAAACCTCCTACCAAAAAGTCATTTCAGTCATACCTCAGTCAAGTATGCATTATTGTCTGTTGGTCCGTCTGTCTCTACTTGCGTTTCACAAAAAAAAAAACACTTGTTTTTTGAACCAACTCCGCCTTCCCCTACACAATTTTGCCTTTAAAGTTATTTTTAGCCACAATTCACCATCCCATCCCCTCTCTTTCATTCCAACTAGATTTTAGCACTTGAGTCTCAAGGCTACAGTTTTTGAAAATTAGGGACATTTTTTTGTTTCAATGCAGACGCTCGCTGATATGAACAACACAGTCTTTTGTCAATATCTTTCTTATTATCTATCCGTCTGTATAAATGAAAGCATATTATTTCACTGCTCAAGATGGGCCATCCGGCCAGCTAGGTTTTATATTCCTAACATCATTATTAAGAAAAGTTACTTTTCAAGGTTAGTTGGTTTTTCGAAATATTTCTAGCATCTTCTATACTGCGTTTGCCGCTGAATTCAAATAAACGGACTAAGTTATCGCAAAAGCGTCCAAGAAATGACTATTGCGTATAATAGCTAAGGTCCCTTTTGTCGATTTCTTTACCTTGTGTCAACTTGGGGACGTGACTTTTCCTCCTTTCCCCACCAATTGCGCCTTTTAGCCTTGCTAGTTTCAAGCACGCGTTCAGTCATATTTTTTCCCTTTTGATCTCCGTTCTCATCCCGTTCCAAGGGTAACGTTTTGCCTTCACGTCTAACAATTTAATTTCCATGGCGGGTGATGACCCGCGGCGTGGGCGATCATGTATTCTAGTAGCTTACGCATTAGTTTTTATCCCTACGTTGTATCATTGGAGATATTTTAACGTTGTATCATGGTTAATTTTATGACACATCTCCCCACTTGAAAACATGCCTACGGCAAGTTCTAAAACCAGTGATACACATAGATAAAATCTCTCCTCACGCCTGCCCTTACTCTAATTTTGATCACAGGGGTGCCGACTGAGAATACGAGAGGCTTATGATCCGTCTCGACCACAAAAGTCCTACCATATAGATAGATTTGAAACTTATTTATTGCCCAGATTAACGCTAAACATTCTTTTTCGCTTGTGGAGTATCCTTGTTCCGCCTTATTCAATTTGCGGCTTGCATAAGCGACTGGTTTCAGTTCCCCATCAGGTGAAGATGATCTTTGCAACAAAGCCGCTCTTAGTCCTACATTACTGGCATCGGTTCTTAAGACAAAGTCCTGTGTCAAATCAGGCAGTTTGAGAATAGGCTTGCTAGTGAGTTTTTCCTTTAAGTCTTGGAACGCTAATTCACTTTGCGCAGTCCAAATAATTTTATCTGGAAGTCCCTTGCGAGTCAGATCAGTCAGAGGAGCACAAATAGAGTTAAAATCTTTGATATATTTTTGATAAAATCCGCATAACGACACGAATGATCGCACGTCCTTTTTTGTTTGTGGTCTAGGTGCTCTCTGCGGTTTTTCCAAGTTCTTGGGATCAGGGGTCATGCTAACCTGATATACAGTGTGTCCCAAGAATTCCAACTCTTTGCATCCAGTGCAACATTTTGTTGGCCTAGCAGTTAAGTTCGCCTCCCTAAGCCTATTAAATAACATTTCTAGAGCTTCAATGTGTTCTTCAAATGTCTCTGTGGCGACGAGAATACCATCCATGAAATTCGTGATACATGGGTTATTCAGGGGATCCAACAATTTGCGCATCATCCTTGAAATTACACTCGGAGCATTTTTCAGTCCGAATGGTAGCATGTTGAATTCATAATGTCCATCCGAAGTGCTAAAAGCCAAATAAGGTCTCACTTCAGGCTTCACTGGGATCTGGTAATAGCCTTTACTAAGATCCACCTTTGAAAAGTATTTTGCCTTGTTCAGTCTGGCAAATAACTGTTTTGTGTCTGGTAATGGATCCACTTGTCCTTCTGTGACAGCATTCAGTTTCCTGTAATCTATGCACAGTCTGTGTTCCCCAGACGGTTTTCTCAACAAAACGACACTAGAGCTAAAAGATGATTCACTGTGTGAAATAATCCCCTCCTTCAACAAATAATCTATTTCTTCCTTCAATGCCTTCTCCTTCGCGAACGGAATAGAATAGGCTCTCATACAGATTGAGTGTGAGTCTACCAGTTTCATGTCATACTGTAGCAAATTTGTATGGCCTGGTTTATCTGTTAATACATCTGTATGTTCCTCCAGAACCTGTTGAACTCTCTCCCTCTGGTTTTTAGTCAGGTGCTTACTGACTTTTACCTGTGCTGCTGTTTCACAAGGATGTAATGGGTATTCATGTGAGGTGAGTGGTTCCTTTTGCATTTGAGTTGCGATAGCTAAGGTCAGTAAGGGGGTGCTTTCCTGGAGTGGTCTGTCCAGATACTTCTTTAACAGCTTTACATGATAAACTTTCTCCTTCCCCTTTTTGTCAATTTTATAGTTTGTCCTAGACACCTTCTCTAGAACCGTATATGGACCTTGCCATCCAATTTGTAATTTATTCTGGCTACCGGGTAGTAGAAGCAGCACCTTCTCTCCCACAGCTAGTTCTCTGTCCTTTGCCTTCCTATTAAAATATGCTGCATGTTTCTTCCTGGCTTGTTTCAAATTATCATTTGCCAGTTTCCATCCAGCTTTCAAACGAGTGGTCAGTTCGTTTACGTATTGATAAGATGAGGTAACATTCTCTTCCGCCTTCTCATCTGTCCAGGTCCTTAATAAGGCTTCTAATGGACCTTTTATTGGCCTCCCAAATAGCAGAGTTGCGGGAGCCATCCCGGTTGAACTATGTGGTACCTCCCGATACGCAAACAATGCGGCGGGCAGGAATTGATCCCACAGATCCGGTTTTTCGTGTGCCAGCTTCTCAGGATAGAAATGAGAGTCCCGTTGAACCTCTCTACCTGGCCGTTCCCTTGCGGATGGTACGGACTACAATGAAAGTGTCTGGCTTGAAATAGCTTAAAAACTTCTTCCGTTAGTTTCCCCTTGAACTGAGAGCCATTATCCGTCAAGATTTGATGCGGGAATCCTAATCGGGTAAATATTGTAAGTAGTGCCTCTGCTACATGTTTTGAATCAATTGATGGCAGGGCTACCGCCTCTCCCCACATAGAACAAGTGTCCACCAGAGTAGGATGTAACTGTTCCTCCTCTTGGTCCGAGTGAGAGGTCCTACAATATCCACTGCAACCCTCTCAAAAGGTGTTCCCACTATGGGCATTTCCCCTAGAGTTGCAGGAGCAGTCCAGTGCTTTGGAGCTACCCTTTGACATTCTGGGCAGGATTTGACATATCTTTTTATATCCTCCGTTATCCCTGGCCAGAAGTAATGACAAGCTATACGCTGTCCTGTGGCGCTGTCCCCATGTGACCACTGAAGGGAATCGCATGCCCGAGTTCCATCACTTTATCCCTATATGAAGTGGGAAGAACCAGCTGGTTGTGACCATTTGTTCCAGCTCCGGCCTTCCTGTATAATAGTTTGTTCTTCATAAAATATTCCCCCTTGCTCGGAGGTGTGTGGCATTTGGGCAATTTTTTAAAACATGGCTTGAGTGTCCTATCCTCAGCCTGCGCCTTCCTCATCTCCTCTAGATGAGCATTTATAGGTTCACCTTCTTCCTCCTTCTTCTGTGACCTGGTCTGCACTGTCGCCATGATCACAGGTCTCTCGGGGTTCCCCAAGAAGACGTATCTACACCCAATATCAGAGGGTAGATTGGTTCATCTATCACTGCTGCTCTGATTTCTCCTTCCACATAGCGAGTTTTCACCGTTATCCTTGCGATGGGAAGTGTCATGAGTGGTATGTCCTTAGTTGCCCCTTGTATTTCCACTGTTTCTGTGGTATACTGACTTGGGTCCACTAGGCTAGACTTCACAACTGAATCATAATCCAAACCTGTATCATAAAGGCACCTTATGGTGACCCCATTACAAATCACATCCTCACAAACTGGGGGGTGATAAGGTTCCTGCTGTCCATTAGGATTAACCTTTAATCTTTGAGTCCCCGACTTCATTGCAGCAATGTTTGAAAAGTTTCCTTCTACAAAATTCGGTGTTATGGTTATCTTTCTTGCACCATTTACACCATCTTTTTCCTTGGTTAAACGGTTTTCTTTCATTGGATTTTTGGTCACTGAACTGTGAGTTTCTGTCTCGGTAGTCATTTCTTGGCCGTTCAAAGTTTGTCTTACCTTTATTTCCCTGCTCTCTATTATCAAATTTATTAAATTGCTGTGGAGCTTTAAAATTGTCTATGTGCTTCTTTTTAGCACCACCTACCTCTGCCTGGGCTGCCTGATACCTCTCAGCGACATTTAAAACCTCCCCCAACTTCTCTGCACCTTGTTCCATGAGGAATTTTCTCATGTCTGGAGCCATGGACTCTCTCAATTGCTCAATCATGATCATTTCTTTAAGATCTTGGGTCTTCCCCAGAGCAGTCCATTTCTCCAAATAGGTTTCCAGTCTGGCAAAGAATTGGTGGTATGTCTCCCCAGACGACAGTTTGGCATTTCTAAATTTCTTACGATAAAATTCACCATTTTTTTCGTACCTCAATAACAAAGCCTGCTTTAACATGTCGTAATTGTCCTGGTCTTCTCTGTTCATTTTTGCGAAGACTTCATAAGAAGTACCTCTCAGTCCCTGTGATAACTTTAAACTCCACCTCTCTCTCTCTAACCCATATGTAGTAGCTAATAACTCAAAACGTCCTAGGTATCCCTCTATGTCATCGTCTTTCTCAACAAAATGGTCTAAATGAAACCCCATAGCTGATGTTGAGGCTCCCAGACTGGGCGTAGCATCTGAGGCAAAAGGACTGACACCATTTTCAGGAGCCTGGCCTTGTAGCTCCAGCTCCCTTAGTCGTAATTCGTGCTCCCTCTGCAACCTTCTATCTTCTGTCTCCCTTTCGGCCTTTTTATCTTCTGCCTCCCTTTCGGCAGTCAATCTTTTATCTTCTGCCTCCCTTTCGGCCTTTTTATCTTGTGCCTCCCTTTGCTGTCGTTTTTCTTCTGCCTCAATCTGCAGCCTCTTAGTCTCAGCCTCTAACCTCTTCTCTTCAGCCAACCTTTCCGACTCTAATTTTCTTTCAGCCTCTTTTTCTAATCTTCTTTCTTCCCGTTCAATATACTTATCACATTCAGCCGTTACATATTGAATTAAAACCTGACCATCCATTCCCATATCCTTTGCCGTTAGCACAGCAGCTGATCTGAATTTGGCTAGCTCCGCCATACTTTTTAAACAATTCTAGCAATGAGCAAAATAAAATTTCCAACCACTAAAGTAATTCTAATTACTCTAGTCTAAAATAATTCTAATTAATTAATTAATCAATTAACTACCACTGGCTGTGAAGATTCACCAACTTTTATTTTCAGGGACACTTTTAATTGTTATAATGTGTTCCCCTAATTTATATCTCCCCCCAGGAGATCCTAATATTATTGATAGGCTAATTATCCCGGGACAAGAGACCCCAATATATGAAGTGGTATTGATGGTATTGTATGATTGTGATCTTACTTAATGTGATGCATGAGGTCAGCTGTGAAGGCTCCTGAGATAAATGTAGCTGTGAATTTTCAGAAGGCCCTTCTTGCTACCACTACGACCTCACACCTATCTTTTTTTTTTCTAATGAATGTGGCTACGTTAAAATTCTAGGGTATGATATGTAATGTGTTGTGGTAGTTTACATACACACACACAGATATTTAATAAGTCTAATAATATTAATAAAATGTTATGACACACTGAACTAACTCAAGCTGTATAAAATTTTTGATAATAAATTTTCTTTAGGTTTATTTGTTCTGAACCAAGGTTTTATTTTGGTCAGAACATATGAAAGGTTTTGCAATTATTAATGAAATGCATGAATATATGGCATAATAAATGAAAGGAGTGTACATATGGATTTTACAATACTAGTTAATATTACTACTGTTTATAGTTGTAATTTTTCTGGGAGAATGTTTAATGGATGTGCTGTTGGGGTGACCTCATGACTCCCTGTCTATGGCGACTACACATTGTCCATTTATTGATGATATCATAATTGGTGTGTTAGAATTTAAGTTGGTGAGTATTCCGCAGTCCAGACGCTCACGTATCTTGAATGAGTAATCTGGTGCTGGAATCAGGTGGCCCCACCTCTCCGTGCTTGGGGGCAATATCAGGCTGCTCTGCCAAAATATAAACTGCACGGGTCCACTCTTGTAATGTTCAACACCTCATTTGACACCACATTGGTGCCAAATAAAAACTCACAGTTCTGCAATAAAGTATTGGTCATGTGTCAGAATTCCATCCTCTAGACCATTTCTGGACACAACACCACACACAACAACACCACCACATAGATGGGTCAGATCTCTTTGACCATACACCACATCTTACCAATTTGGTTTTACATAGGATAAGTTCTCCCAGACTACATATTCTGAAATACGTTCATTAGCTTCCAGCCATAGAATAGGATAGGTGATATGTTCCACTGATCTCAACACTTGATCTGTCCTTCATAATCCTTGCTGGAGTTTATGTATTTTATTTGTCTCTAGACCCTGAACTGGGGCGGGGGGTCTAGAGCGAATCCTTACTTGTTGTAAGGGATAGATTTTGATATGGCAGTATCAAATCACTCGAAACATTAAACAAATATTAAAATATACAAAGAAATACTTTCAGTCTTACCAGAATTATGAATATAGAACACAGTTAATTGCTAGCAAAACTCAGCTGAGCTGCTGCCTTTAGTATGGCGTCCCTCTAAATATTTCAATTAGCTTCTGGGAATTACACCACTAAATAATTCACTGTGTCTACTAGGACAACTTATGACGAATGGCAAAAATGCGCGTCTGAGCGCCGATAATATATTCATCTATGGCCAATCACCGCCTTTTTTCCTTTTCAAATTCAAACCTCCTACCAAAAAGTCATTTCAGTCATACCTCAGTCAAGTATGCATTATTGTCTGTTGGTCCGTCTGTCTCTACTTGCGTTTCACAAAAAAAAACACACTTGTTTTTTGAACCAACTCCGCCTTCCCCTACACAATTTTGCCTTTAAAGTTATTTTTAGCCACAATTCACCATCCCATCCCCTCTCTTTCATTCCAACTAGATTTTAGCACTTGAGTCTCAAGGCTACCGTTTTTGATAATTCGGGACATTTTTTTGTTTCAATGCAGACGCTCGCTGATATGAACAACACAGTCTTTTGTCAATATCTTTCTTATTATCTATCCGTCTGTATAAATGAAAGCATATTATTTCACTGCTCAAGATGGGCCATCCGGCCAGCTAGGTTTTATATTCCTAACATCATTATTAAGAAAAGTTACTTTTCAAGGTTAGTTGGTTTTTCGAAATATTTCTAGCATCTTCTATACTGCGTTTGCCGCTGAATTCAAATAAACGGACTAAGTTATCGCAAAAGCGTCCAAGAAATGACTATTGCGTATAATAGCTAAGGTCCCTTTTGTCGATTTCTTTACCTTGTGTCAACTTGGGGACGTGACTTTTCCTCCTTTCCCCACCAATTGCGCCTTTTAGCCTTGCTAGTTTCAAGCACGCGTTCAGTCATATTTTTTCCATTTTGATCTCCGTTCTCATCCCGTTCCAAGGGTAACGTTTTGCCTTCACGTCTAACAATTTAATTTCCATGGCGGGTGATGACCCGCGGCGTGGGCGATCATGTATTCTAGTAGCTTACGCATTAGTTTTTATCCCTACGTTGTATCATTGGAGATATTTTAACGTTGTATCATGGTTAATTTTATGACAATCATATTACTATATATGGGAGACGTGACCTTTGCAAAATTTTTCCATGTCGGAAATATTTTGAAAGTACCACACCCGACCTGTTTGAATATGATTGGAGCGTTTATATAACTCCATAACATACGAAGGCGTGGGAAGGCAGGGAATATAGTCTGACCATTTCGCAGTTTTATTTCACTGTGAATTTCGCGCTCGCCAAGACAACATCAGACCTCGCCAGAGTGAAGACTAGATTCACAGTTCATTTTTCTTTTAACCGGACCTTTTATTGGAGAACCAAATAAGACTTACAAAGCACAGGAAATGTCTACATTTTAATAAGGAACACCGGAACTAGGAAACTGAAGAAAGACACGGAGTCAGAGGGAATTGAAGTTAAAATTAACGACCCCCAGTACTTGTGAAAAAAGGCAGCTGCCAATGCCCCTTTTTAAGTCCTCTGAGCAAAAACGTCCGTGAGCCAAGATTAGCTTATTGGTGGTACCAGTAAAAAGGACCATTTCTGGGGCAAGAAGGGACGAGTGGTTACGCTGTAAGACGGAAGACCAGTTTCGAAGACTTTCATAGACTTTCCTGGGAAACGAGCTTCCCCCTACGAACCTTGACCAGAGACGAGTGAACGTAGTGTACAGAAAACCAACTCATCAGGAGGAGGAGGATCAGAATCGTCACTGGCAGCTAAGTTAACCCATATACTGCCCCTTGAACTTCTTATCAAAAACCATCACCCGAGTGATGAAAACTTTATTATGTAATTAACTATTATTCCTTTCTTTTAAACTGTTAAACTTAAAGTGATTATTAAATTTTGTTTTTTGTAATTATACCAATTTAACTTCGATTCAATCATTTTAAATGTACTACATGTTTGTCTCAGTGAAAGTTACTACACACACTCTAAACAGAGCTATATTATAATAATAATTCCACTGATTAACTCAGGGGTGGGGGCTGGCTTAACGAGCTAGAATAAACCATTGCTTAAATTCTTCACAAAAGTTGTCGGCAGATTACAGAATTAACGTGCTCAGCAACAGCTAGCATTGTTTTCGCTTATCTGAATATCTTGTGAAGACTCCCATGTGATAGAAGCTTTACTACTCTTCTATCTACATTTCTACCACGAGTAATCTTGTGTAAAGATAGACTCCATTGAAGCCTATAATAGATACTCTTGAGTTTTGGTCACTGTTGGACCACTACTGAAAAGCAGGGGAGGCAATACCGTCACAGTTGTAACAACTGACAATTAATAAATTAACAGTATAAACTGACAATAACACATACTGGCTGTATAAATTAATTCATCTTCATTACCCCATCAGCTCCCCTAGGAGCATAGGCCTTCAACACAAGTATGTCAAGTCCTCCAGTCACGTGCCGTCAGCTCAATGTCTTTCCGTGTCGTCCTGATCATTAATTGGCAAGAATAAATTAGAAGAAACTAACGACGACAGCAGGAAGAGAATGATAAACTGCCTAATATTGATAATTACTGCCTTGGGGGATGGGGGAGATAAAAGGCAGCCCTCTGTCTTTAAATTTAACATTATGATAAAGTTTTCCCAAAAATATATGAAAGGGCATTCTGTGACCCTTTTATTATGAAGCTAAATTATTACACGTCTTCATTTTTTGACATGGTACATGCAAAGAGACCTGTTAAATTCGAATAAAATAAAATTCTCTCTACGGGGGATGATTCTAATGAGTCTCCATGATTAACTTTTACTCAAAGCACAGGGCAGTACGCACCGTTTCCGTATTATCGCGAAAATCCGATGGGACTGTTTCTGGATTTACAAACGCAAGGATTTCACACATACACACAGAAAGCATACCTAGCAAATTGTCAATGTCACAATTACCTGTATGAGCTGACAATTAATTTGTTGTGTAAATTGACTTCAAAGAAATTGGCTGTATAAGCTTACTGTAAAAAAAAAAATTAAAAATCAGCTGTATAACCTATTATAGCCCCTTCAGTTATAACTGACCATGGGAATGCGCCCCTGAGGTGACAGCCCTCAGCTGCTTATTTTCTGGGTGTTCCTTTTGACGTGATCTTTTCTCTTCTGTTTGTTGTAAGAGCATCTTTTAGCTAATCTGAGGTGACCCCGTAGGGAACATAGCCACTTGGTGTGATCAGCAGTGTCATCCTCCCAGGATGATGGATTTATGTCCAGTGCCTTCATGTCTCTGTTGCACACATCTTTCAACCTCAGTTGTGGTCGCCCGTCTGTTCTTTTATCATCTGCCAGTTGTCCGTAGAAGATATCTTTAAGGATGCGACCATCATCCATGCGGCGGACATGGTCTAGCCAGCGTAGTCTGCGTTGTCTAGGTAGTGTATACATGCTTTGAAGACCAGAACGTGACAACACCTCTACATTTGCCACTTTGTCCTTCCACGAAATACCGAGGATGTGGCGCAGACACCGCAGATGGAAGGGATTGAGTCCTCTTTGTTGCTTGTCATAAGCTGTCCATGTCTCGCCGCTATATAGAAGTGTGCTGGTGACGCAGGCGTTATATACCGCAGCTTTGGTCTTCGTTGTGAGTTTGGAGTTTCCCCAAACACGCGTTGATAAGCGGGCAAAGGAAGCTGCAGCTTTGCCAATGCAGCAGTCAATTTCTGTGTCCAGAGAGAGTTTGTCGTTGATGGCAGACACCAGGTATGTGAAGTGGTGCACCACTGACAATTCATAGTTATCGATAGTGATAACTGGTGCAACATCCACATCTTGACTCAGCACATTTGTTTTCTTTAGACTTATTATGAGGCCAAATTCCTTGCATGCTTGGGTGAAGCGATTCATGAAGCTCTGAAGCTCTTGTTGACTTTGAGTGACGATTGCAGCGTCATCAGCGAATAACAAGTCTCTTATAGTGACCTTTCTGATTTTTATTTTTGCCTTCAGCCTTGCGAGATTAAACAGTCGGCTATCTGGCCTAGTGTGAAGGTATATTCCATCTGTTGCATCTCTGAATGCATGTTTCAAGAGCAAGGCAAAGAATATCCAGAAGAGGGTCGGAGCCAGGACGCAGCATTGTTTAACGCCACTGCGTATGTCAAAGGCCCGTGATGTGCTTCTGGCATATTGGACTGTTCCCTTCATGTCTTCATGGAATGACTTTATCATTTCCAGCAACTAATAACAGTGAATTAACTGTATAAACTAACAAATTAGCTGTATAAATTTGTAATACAGTAATAAATTAACAGTGTCGGCTGACATTAAATTTGCTATATAAACTGACTGACACAAATTATACTTACAGGCTTACAGATACAAAACCTAACGGTGTAAACAAACAATAGCAAATTAACTCTAAAATTACCAACAAATGCTAAATCTTGCGTCTAAATCCTGCATGTGTTCTCGCTGTTGTAGTCTCTGTACCAGTTGGTTTTGCATATTCATAAATGGGTGCTTACGTAGAATAGAAGGACAGAAATGGTATGACACGGTCACCAATGTGACAAGAGCCAGACAAGTGCCAGTGGAACAAGAGATGAGAAGAAGATGCTGGCGATGGATAGGACACACATTGAGGAAACCTGTTGATAGCATTACAAGGCAGTCCTTGTTCTGGAATCCCCAGGGAAAGAGAGGCAGAGGTAGACCCAAAAATACACGAAGTAGAGAACTGTGTCACGGGTTGCCTCCCCTTAACCCTTTGAAAATAAAGCTGAAGCACGGCATTTTTGGGGACCGGGTTAGCCTTCCCTCTTCGATCCCTACTCACTCAGCCAGACTGCAGTGATGCAGCCTGTTTCCAGGACCACCACGTGGAGGTGGAGTAGGGTCTTGGTCAGCTCTGGTTCGCAGACCCTGGCGCAAGCAGTCAAGCTATGGGTCGCTGACAGCATTCTCTATTGCTGCATCTTTGGATCCCAACCTGTTGTTCAGGAATTAGATGAAAATACATTCTGAATGCCGATCAGTAAACAATAGTACAAGTGAAGGAAGAATCGGACATTGACAATGCCGCACTTAATAGACCTGGGATCATAATGAAGAATATATTCATATGTGTCTGAATCATATGTATGTAGTGAAGCACTAAAACATTATGAGGCTTTGAGTCAATAAATTGGCTCGGCAAAAAGATGTAGTCAAGAGTCTTTTTAAAAAGGGAGTTTGGCTCAAATTTCGAGTCCGTTGATTGGTTGAACATTACATGTTGTATCAAGACCCAGTGGATGCAGTGAACGGAGTGGCATATGGCAACAACCCACTTCTCTCCACGAAAAACTGTTTGGAGATATCATGGACCTTGAGCTGACTACTACCTTTATTGGAGTAATTATTGTAGAAGTCTGAGAGCGAACAAAGAAGTATTAAGACCTAAGAGCCACCAAGCATCGTTCAGTCACTGACAACATGCAACATAATCCGAGTATGCAACAAACCCTTTGCTTGTCCGATGAAGGCTATGGACTGTACATAAAAAACTGTACATTTTAAATTTTAGGTAAATACACGCACTCCCTAGAATCCATTCTCGGATGGACCAGAGGTTAAGAAATCCTGGGCCAAGCGTACATGTTTTGCTATTACTGAAAATACCAAGCTGTTTAACGAATCAATATAAACGAAATAGTTTTATTCCAAACGCAAAACATCGAAATAATGCGTCTCTGTTGAACTTTTAACTCACTGCTCTTTTATATTTTTAGACTTTTTTTTTTAAGCGAAGAAACTTTCTCACAAAAATGGAAGATAACCAAGCCTGGATGACCTTTGGATTTCGTTTCGTTTCCCCGAGGCGGGAAGGATTTATTTTTAATAAACCGTGGCTTTGTTTTTAGTGCGTGCAGTTTTAAATTTTCCGTGACGTGATCTGACAAATTGCCGTATGTCAAAATGTTGTAATCTCTGATTTTGTAGAGTTTGGTTTTTATTTAGTTATGCTACACTAGGTTATGTTATCTTGTCTGATAACACCGATGCAGAAATGGGGACGTTTATGTATAACGTGAGCGAAGGGATGTTTAAAAAAAAAAATGTAAGGTAAAGCGCAAATTGTGAATACAATTAGCTTAATGTTTAGATATACCATGATTTCTTCTTCTTCGTTCACCCTCAGATGTCAACTTGAATAAGTTCAAAGCCTCGCTTCTCTTCAACCTCCCAATGCTTATTTATTTATTTTTTTTTTCAAACTTCCTCTTTTCTTAATTCACCGATTTCCCAAGCTGTTTTTCTTTCTAGTCTTGTTCCATAAATCTTTAAAAGAGCAAGTGTTTTTGTTTAATTCTTTCCGTCATCAACTAGGTCTATAGCTTTACAGGCCTATAGCTTTACAGGCCTAGGTCTATAGCTTTACAGGCCTAAGTCTATAGCTTTACAGGCCTAGGTCTATAGCTTTACAGGCCTAGGTCTATAGCTTTACAGGCCTAGGTCTATAGCTTTACAGGCCTATAGCTTTACAGGCCTAGGTCTATAGCTTTACAGGCCTAGGTCTATAGCTTTACAGGCGTTGGTCTATAGCTTTACAGGCCTAGGTCTATAGCTTTACAGGCCATCCTGCGTTGCAAGCTCTTTTCCTCCATATTAGAATTTAATACTAAAGTAAAAGGTAGTCCCATTGCAGATACTGCCGTAGGTGTATGAAGTATTAAAGAATTCACTATACGATGTCTCCGCTTTATGAAGTTGGGTCACCACTTCTCTTCTTCGCTACCTGTGCCTCCCAAACTCAAGATTAGAATCAGGTACCCATTTTGATAGCAGGATTGGCTGGAGTGTGAAGCGAAAGCGACCTAGCTTTGAACAAGGTTCGGTTGCCTCTAGAAGAATGCGTTCTAACCACTCTACCACTGAGACGCTGTATATTGGATATTTTCTTTTTTCTTCTTCTTCAAGCCATCCTACGGATAACACTGCATGCCTTTTTTATTTTATTCCGTCTTTCTAACGATTCCTGATAATATGTAGACACAATAGGGAGACGATCTCTAAGAATGTTATGTGTCCATCGTAACAACTGCTAAAGGACTGAACTTCGGACAAAGGAACATTCCACGAGACTTATTGTTACCCTCATTAGCATGCAGGTTATAGAGAACAACGAAAGTTAATTGTTTTCCTTCTTAGCATGCAGGTTACAGAGAACAAAGAAAGTTAGTTGTTTCCCTTCTTAGCATGCAGGTTACAGAGAACAAAGAAAGTTAGTTGTTTCCCTTCTTAGCATGCAGGTTACAGAGAACAAAGAAAGTTAGTTGTTTTCCTTCTTAGCATGCAGGTTACAGAGAACAAAGAAAGTTAGTTGTTTCCCTTCTTAGCATGCAGGTTACGAAGAACAAAGAAAGTTAGTTGTTTTCCTTCTTAGCATGCAGGTTACAGAGAACAAAGTTAGTTGTTTCCCTTCTTAGCATGCAGGTTACAGAGAACAAAGAAAGTTAGTTGTTTCCCTTCTTAGCATGCAGGTTACAGAGAACAAAGAAAGTTAGTTGTTTCCCTTCTTAGCATGCAGGCTATAGATAACAATGAAATTAGTTGCTTACCTTCTTAAATGTCGTCGTGAGTCCATGATCCACAAGAAGCGACAAGGAAATGATGATCTGTAAGAAACTTTACAAATTTTTTTTTTTTTTAACTTACGTTGTTTTGTCGGAGCATTATATTTCATTCGCACACCAAAGAAACAGTGCAAGTGGTTCGTAATACAACTTTATGCACAGCGATTACTGTCGTCTTAATGCGCTATTAAATTTTATGGCTAGATATTTGAACGCTGTTTCGCAATAGACAAGCAGAATCACCCTTACTTACCCCTCCCTCTCAAATGAAATTTAAAAATAAGCCACTTTCTGTAAAAAGCTCATTGAAAATAAACTTGTTTGGCCTATGCATTATTTAGAGGTACATAAAAATTAGATATTTGCGATGTCTTCAGAACTGATATTTCTGTGCGTTCAGTAATATATATATATATATATATATATATATATATATATATATATATATATATATATATATATATCCATCCAGCCCCTGGTCTTATGCTGTTCGATTAGCACTTTTTCGATATAACGCTGTTTCTATTTTCTGCCATATCCCCGTTATATGCTTTAAAAGTTCAGTCTTGCTCTGTGCGCTAAATCCCACGGGAGGCATGAATTTAACTTTACAAGCTCATCAAGTTCAATCAGGGTGGTGGTGGTATATCCAAGAAGCATTGTCATTATCAGCACAATAAAGAATAACTCCAAATGAAATGCAGTCCTATATTAATTCGTAACGTAGAACAAGAACTTAATTGCTACAAGGTGCTCGTTGAGGAGACAAAGAAAGTGGCAAAGCAAAGCAAGATCGATTTTTTTTTTTTTGGGTGGAATGTCTCCTCGAATATTTTCTGCCCCTATTCACCAAGTAGCTGTGCCTTCTACATCTAGAGCCAGATAAACTTTTTTAAATACCTACAAAACCTTCTGCTAACCAGTTTTCTGAAGATGAAGACAGCTCCACCGGGACAGTTGTAGCCACACGCAACGGAAGTAGCAGCGATTAATGACCTGTAATGTGTGTTTTTTTTTGTTTTTTTTAAGTTGATTACATGCCCCGAGTCTCATAAGTTTCAAAGATGGCAAAGGTGTGTTTCCTTTAGATTACCCACTCAAGTGTGAGATATTGCACAGATAAACACCGTTGACTAGATCGAAGATTATTCTTCAGTCTAAAATTACATCTTTCTGGCCACACGGTCACAGGAGCATAGATCTTCAGCAGACGTATGTCAAGTCTTCCTGTCACGTGCTGTCACTTCAATGCCTTTCCATATCTTCTTCATCCCTTTCATGTCTGTTTCCAATTCGGGACCCCAAGATGCAGCAATAGAGAATGCAGTCAGCGACCCATAACTTGACTGCTTGCATCAGGGTCAGCGAACCACCAAGACCCTACTCCACCTCCACGTGGTGGTCCTGGAAACAGGCTGCATCACTACAGTCTGGCTGAGAGAGTAGGGATCGAAGAGGGAAGGCAAACCCGGTCCCAAAAAGTGCCGTGCTGAAGTCGGATGTGTCTGCCGAAAGGCGCAGATATCACAGCTCCGGCGTAAACAGACACAACGCAACCAACGTCCTTTTCAGGACGAACGAGGACGAATTTTCCAATTCTCTTTTCCGTGTGTTCTTTGGCCTTTCTCTATCTCTCTTACCCTGGTGATTCCAGAATAGGGATTGTCTGGTAATGCCATCAACAGATTTTCTCAATGTATGTCTAATCTACTTTATTTCAATTATGGCACTGCTGCATTGGATCTGCCATAACGCCGGAGCCCATCGTTGTCACTGCGATAGCATGTCTTTAAACATTTCTACTTCTAAACAGTACTTTGCCGCTACCTGCGAAATACTCAAGCTGGTGTGTATCAGAATATGAAATATAGGTTTCCCCTCCGGTACATGGTTATTACGATGATTGTCATGTCCGGGAAGCTGTACTGACAGGTCAAAGGATTCCGAGCATGTACGACAAGAGCGATCTCCCATTCGCATTTCCGGGTGACTGGAATAGTCTGTCCAAGATCGTTTGCTCTGAATTTGATGTTAGTGATTTCGGAATTTGATGTTAGTGATTTCAGAATTTGATGGGAGAGATATTGTTTCGTTGTATCCCCAACCCATCCTATTTTTTCAGCTGGCTGCGTGGTTGGCATACGGATTGGCAAGAGATTTGGGAATGCAATGGAACGTCATAGCATTCCTGACATGTGTATGCATTCATTCACATTTCTTTGTGCCACTCCTCATTTTGCAAGGGTGACGTCTCATATACGCTCTTGTGATTTCATATTTTATATGAGTTCCTGCAGTTTTACGTGCAGTTTTGTTGTTTTAGATGCTATATGCACTTATGTGGATTTATGTGCACTTTTTGGGATTTTGGATGTTGTAAAGAGCTCAGTCAGTGTTGCGATGCGCATGTCTAGGGTGCAAACGATAAAACTCCACAAGAACAACTCTGTAGCTAGACCAGTCAACGGCTATCAAACGGAAATTTCCGTAAACGCTAATAATTTTCCACACCAACCAAGTAGCGATCCATTTGTAATATATTTAACAATCCTTCACAGTTCATTTACAAATAATACCATGTCTCAAGCTTATCATATCCATTGTCAGATCTATATGCTTACAAGGGTAGAAGAGAGAATAATAGACAGAAGGCTGCGATGTTGCTATCCATATTTACCCAACAGCTGGCCTTAACCTAATCTCGCTCAAGTTTCAAGCGGTGTCAAAATTACTAACGTTCGACAAACATTGAGATCGTATTAAAAACAACAACCTTAAAATAAAATAAAAGAATTCCAACTTGAAGCAAAACGCATGGCGGCCTCGTGTCTACTGTACTTGCTTCATCGTTTACAAGTTCCAACTATTCAATCAATATGCAGTTCGAAAATATAAATCCAAACCAGAAATCTCATTCAGATATCAAGTAAATCTCAATCTATTGATCGTTACAAATAATATCTCTCAACACTGGCTGTACTTAAATCCCAGCCTGCTCACAATTCGCTTCTACAAAAATAAACACGTCTGAACTTCTTTGGCTTCACTCACACAGGCACAGTGCCTCCAGCGTAAACACAACTACGTCACACTTTCGCGAACTTTAGTTCATTCATTTAGAAAGCATTATCAATCAATCAATACCCTTTAGCTCACCAAGGAGCATAGGCCTTCAACAAACACATGCCAAGTCTTCCTGTCCTGTGCCATCCGCTCAAGTTCTTTCCATGTTTTCCTCATCATTTTCACCTCTGTTTCCAGTTCTCTTCTCCAAGTGTTTTTTGGTCTACCTCTGCCTCTCTTTCCCTGTGGATTCCAGAACAAGGACTGCCTTGTAATGCTATCAACAGGTTTTCTTAATGTGTGTCTGATAAAGTTGATAATGTTGGATTTTTATTCCCGTTAATGATATCCACCAAAAGATAGATATAAGTGGATGGAAGCAGACATCATCATCATCATCAGTTGATAAGATCTCTATGGTGTTGTTTGCTCCACTGTAGTGTATGGAATGTCAACTTGACCTACGCAGTGGTGTGTAGACATGGATTGAGTGTACAATGTGCGAATGATGATAAGGGTTCGTGTTGTTGACAAATGTTCTTTTCTCACACTCATGTATGACTGGAAGTCATCGACACCAACGACTGTGTACCTTTTCTAAAGTTTAATTGGACGTACACACTCGACAGCACAGATAGTGACAAATCACAGGTTGGCATAATACATCATAGTACAGTGGATAACTGGTCTTGCAATGTTATGTTACATGGGCACTCATGTAGATTAATATTATAATGGACTGTCAGTAGCCAAGCCCTCAGCATCGCCCATACATATAAATCATCTGACTTCACTGACTGAGCACGTCAGCTTATAAACAACATTTCAGATGGCTTCTAAACCTAATCTCGTTTAGCGACGATTCTCCCACATAAT